>JAUCBJ010005217.1:0-58164 GCA_032718475.1 Nemertoderma westbladi
ATATATAAAATTACACTTACAGGTGGATAAAATACACATTTAAGTAGAAGGGCTAAGGCAACAACAGATAGACGGATAAACGCTTAAATACAAACAACAACAATAAAACTATAAGAATGACGAACGAAATAAAACCAAGTAAACAGAGATTATATCATCAAGTAAAAAAAAAATATATATTGTTTCGAAAGCCATTCATCCCTATTTATAAAATGACAAAATACCAATTTAAGTATTAAAAACTATTTGTTAGATTAAATATAAATAAAAACTACTGAACATTTTTGTCCAGCTATCTTGACCTGCCACTCATTAGCCCAAGTCTCTAGTGATTCTGCCAATGAATGGATGTCTGATGATTTGCTGTACAACTTGAGATCGTCAGCGAATAAATTACAACAGGTGCCGGTACCTATAATATCAGGTAAATCATTAACATAGAGTAAAAATAATAATGGCCCTAAAACGCTTCCTTGAATTGTACCCGATATAACTTTGCTTACGACAGAAATATTATTACCAACCAAAACTTGTTGGATACGATTACATATAAAAGCACCAATCCACAATTACAAGTGACCCGAGATACAGTAGCTAGCAAGTTTAGCCAAAAGTTTACAGTGAACGTCAGAATCAAACGCCTTGGCGAAATCTATGTATATAACGTGTATAGAGCTGTGACTGTCAAGCAGCTCAAACCATTTATTAGTATTGTCAAGCAATTGAGTACAAGTACTGCGACGTTTCATAAATCCATGTTGCGACTTGCTAATAATATTATGCAACCTTAAGTCCAATAATACATCATTTTTGATACATAACTCCATTACTTTACATGTTACACATGTAAGCGAAATGGGGCGGTAGTTATAGGAATTAGTGTGGCTGCCCTTCTTAAAGAGGGGGATAATGTTAGCAGTGAGCCATATAGAGGGTAAAGCGTGAGATTCAAATGATACTTTAAATAAAATACACAAGGGAACAGATAAACATTTGTGTAGTTTCGCTAAAATTTAACTGGGAAATCCCTGGAGTTTTTCCACATTTAGCCTTAATATTCTTAAGTACAGAATAAACAGCACCAGGGGAAAATCTACAGTGGAAATGAGTACACCATTAGCTACTCTACAGCTAAAAATAGGCATTGATTCGTTATCCTTTGTAAAATTCTCAGAAAAAACTTCAGAAAATATATGTGCTTTAGTAGAGTCATCAATTATTACTTTGCCATTCATTTTAAACGCAGATATAAGAATTAATTTATTTTTCTCATCCCTTGATCTACCGTATTCTATCGGAATTTAAGAGCAGTTATTTATGGCGTAATCTCAAACACAACTCTGTATTATCCTGTTATCACCTGTGTTAGGGTCGCACATAAGCTTACATACATACAGTTAGTTTTTCAAGCGGTATTTATTACGTTTTATAAAAATTAGCCTTCAAACTTCTTCTGATCGTCAAATAAATTTATCCCCAGAAGATTTGATGCATAAATTACCTCCAAGTAAGGCTATCTAACAATGTGTGTTGTTTAATTATCCACGGGATAGGTTTATGGAGTGTGAGGGTTTTCCAAGGGGGTTAATTACCCAAGGGGGTGGTAGCGCAGGAAGAGACTTAGGTTCGTTCCCTTTGACGCAGATATCTTTGATCTGAAAATTTCGATTTCTCTCACCTAAATATGGAAAAAAACACTGAAATATAATGTAACTAATAATTTCGCAAAAAGAACGAAACATTATTTCTTATCTGATTATTTAAATCAGCATTTTCTAGGAATAGTAAAAATCGTATTTCTCTTCTGGCACTACAGTACGATCGGCATGCTGCATTGCAGCTGCACTATATATATATTACATATATATTAAGAATGCTGTGCCGGCTTGTCGACAAAATTGCGACGCCACAACTCCCTATCACCCATGACATTTGCTAGATCATCCGCATCTTCAAGGCAGGTGTCCTTTAAGATGCGTCTCAAGAAAGTCCACCATGCTTATTCACTCCATGAGGCTGCCAAAGTACAAGATTATGCACTGGCTGGTCCTCACGGCGAAAGCAATATCCTGCAAAGCGGAGGCGGCTTCGTTCTAGTTTCAAGCTCGGGGGAACCAATGAGACATCTCCAATGATATATAGTGTCTGGTGTACTTGACACAGTGAATACGGCGTGAACACTGGTAAGCCGCACTACAGTATGCCCGTCCGAACAAGAGTTTTATTTCTTTACCTGAAACACATATCTTCATATTCTACAATATAATTAATTGATTTCAGATTACTCGGGATGACATAAAAAAATTTGATTCGTCGGGAAGTCGTCGGGTTGTAGCGGAAGAGCCAACGAAGAGATCACGATGGGGTTCGAAGTATTACTGGATCAACGACGAGGGGAGAAAACGGGAGAGTGCGGCGGACGAATCAGCGTCCACTGAACTACACCCGTTGTACGGGCGCTATTTCCGATAGAGATGATTAATGCGGTTGAACAACTCTCTACCGGGAAATAATTAATAACTCTTCGAGAGTTTCATTAACAGCCTTGGACTGCCCGATATTATTACACTTTATATTATTGATGTAAGAATTGACCCCCACATACTCTGTATAATAAGTAAATACACGAATACTAAACGGTACCATATTAGCATCACAACCCAGTGATTCATATGTTTTTTTTATGCGTATCAGACGCTGTGAAGTAAAGTGGATTTTCTTATGTTTGACTTTTTGACGCTGCTTTGCATCATTTCAATGCTAAATAAAGAATTTTATTTTCGTTTCAAAAGCAAACAGTCGGCTGAAAACTCCTCTTTCGATAGTTGCTACCCGAAGGTCTAGTGTTTTCTATCACGCTGCTCTCCATTACCCGCTCCCATTATATTTCATATAATTGTATGTAATGTTTCTACTTAATTTGTAACAATGAACATTGAACGCTTTAACGGCTAGGTTGTCTGGGCAACAGCCAACAGCCTTGAACGGTCCCCCAAATTTGAAAATGACCAGTGAGCAATGCAATCCGTACAATACAAAATCCCGTCTAATATTGATTTGTTGTTTGTTCCCAATTCATTAACATATTAATGATAATTTTAGGCTGCCTAAAATTGGTCTACTTGGGGGACATTTTGTCAGTTTCTATGGTGTTTTTATTATTAGAATAAATGGCCTGCAAAGGAAGCAAATACATGCAACATTCGAAAGCCCGCCCATATTACTCAGTCAGTTCCCAACCGAATTCAATATTTTTGGTGGAATTTCTTAAACTCCATTGTGTTGAAAGGGCATCGAAATAGAAATGATGTGCAAGTAATTGGAATAAAATCCATGCATACTCTCACTCTCAAGGGTTATTGCAACTCATGTGTATGCAAGGCGAGTTTCCAAAAACGGAACTTGTAGTTAAGCGGCTCTCTAGTTACGTAATAAATATTCGAGAACACTAAATTATTTAACATTGAGTAAGGCGGCATCAGGAGTTGAATAGTTCAATAATTGAATTGCAGTAAATCTATGGTAATTATAGTAATATAGTATAATACTGCAGTTCTAATTATCAACTGTCTGCACCAGTGTCTGCACCACTGTCTGCACCAGGTGTCTGCACTAGTGTCTGCACAAGCGTCTGCACCACTGTCTGCACCACTGTCTGCACCACTGTCTGCACTACTGTCTGTCTGCACCGCTGTCTGCACCACTGTCTGCACCACTGTCTGCACCAGTGTCTGCACCACTGTCTGCACCACTGTCTGCACCAGTGTCTGCACCACTGTCTGCACCAGTGTCTGCACCAGGTGTTTGCACCACTGTCTGCACCACTGTCTGCACCAGGTGTTTGCAACACTGTCTGCACCACTGTCTGCACCAGTGTCTGCACCACTGTCTGCACCAGTGTCTGCACCAGGTGTTTGCACCACTGTATGCACCAGGTGTTTGCACCACTGTCTGCACCACTGTCTGCACCACTGTCTGCACCAGTGTCTACTTAACGTTTACACCCGCTTATTTAGCCGAATTTTGATTTCGCCCTTATTTTGGATAGAATATGGGGGAAACGCTACCAATACTGTACCTACTTTTTTGCTATGTAAAATCCATGTTGCTAAAGAATAAATATGAAATTATTGAAAGCGCACCGCATAACTTATTTTTATAATTTTTGGTACTAGCAAGCATTACGTAGAATTATAAATTTTTGTTTCGGATTAATTGCGAATTAATTTTGGGTTACCTCGCCTGGATTGTCTGTAGAATTCGATATGTGTGGGAGATCTGTATTGATTTCCCGCGTAGAATCTTTGATCCTATTAGATCTCCTCGACTTGGAATCTATTCAATAATCGTATATATTAAACATCGAGACAGACCTGCGTCAGTACTGTTACTCTAAAGGAATAACAATTAAAACTCAACTAGAAGTCGCATATGGTATCGGATTGCTATTAAAATAATTTATGATTATTCAATTCCTATTATTCTTATGAAAGCAGAATATATTTGTAGTTCACATTACAGAAACTACACTTTGCAGCTCAATTTATTCTCAGAAAAATTTAAAACCTTTTAAATCTAAATTCAATTAAATCAAATCAATTTATGTCACCGTAATAATAATACATCAATTGCCCTGAATTGTGTCGAAAAGGGGTAATTTCGATAAAAATTCATCCCTCTCCAGGGTAAATTCGACGCAAGTAATAGCAGAATACTCTCAAAAATATAGTTGTAACCTGTTTTAATTATACACACTACACAGTCTACACTTACCAAACTATCTACCCTCACCAAACGTTATACCCTGACCAAACTATCTACCCTTACAATCGTTCTACCCTGACCAAATTATCTGCCTTACCAAACTATCTGCTTTACCAAACTATCTATCTACCTTACCAAACGGTCTAACCGTACAAAACGGTCTACCTTATCAAACTGTCTACCTTACCAATCGTTCTACCCTTACCAAACTGTCTACCTTACCAAGCGGTCTACCCTTACCGAACGGTCTACCCTTACCAAACGGTCAACCCTTACCAAACGGTTTACCCTTACCAAAAGGTTTACCCTTATATAATTATAGGAATGATCTGATCATGGACCATGGAACGTTCAATAAATACAAAATCACGTCACAATTTATTTTAATGAAATTTCAAACATAATATCCTCGTGCTGTTCAATAATTACCATATATGGTAACTTCTCCGTAAATATAACCTACTACTAATAACTTATCCTCACAATTATTGCAAAGTAATCTTATTACGCGGGTTTTCGGGGTCTGTGATTCAGTTTAAAGGTTTGATGAAATCTGGTCTGTCTGTCTGTCTGTCTGACGGTCTGGTATGTCTGTCAGGCTCTCGGAGACTGACAAGACGGACTGGTAGATGGATAGACAGTGATAACTCGAGAATTAAAAAAGTATCGCTAAACGGTTTCAAGATTTAAATCTTCATTAAATTTATTATGCTTCATCTGAAGTAAAAAAAAAAGCAATATGTGAAATTGTCACCCAAGAAGTGGGCACGCCCTAAATCAAGCAAAGCAAACAGTCGGCCGAGGCCGGAGGCGACCCGAAGGCTCCTCTTTCGATAGCTGCTACCCGAGGGCAGGGGTGGGCGCTACTCCTAGTGGATGAAAGGCTGAGTGGACCCTGGCGGGGCTGAACCTACAACCAATAGATTGTAGGCCTGGCGCTCAGCCAATTGAGCTACCACGCCGTCCAAAATAACTTGCAAATAAATAATTGTTTTATTTATTCAAAAGAAAATGACATTAGTAGGCCTAAATATATTATTAGTTGTCGTGGTCATTGTAACATCTGTAATCTCAATTAGTAAGGAGGAAATTGTGATCAACAATAAAAAGATACGTCGGACACCATCAGTATATGATCAATATGGTATTGAAGATTTGGTTAAAAAGGTAGATAATACAGTAAATTTTATCAAAATGATAATCATTAATGCTTGACATAGTTAAATCGACCAATTACTACAGTATTATATTAATCGAGATGGCTATAGTGTATAGAGTATTAGAGACGTGTATAGTGTATAGTTAGAATGGATGCGAAGACTGCGGTCCAGAAGACGCCGCCGCCGTGAGACTGCAGCCTTCCTAAAGTCAGTGGGTAATGGGTATGGCGACATGGTCGCCACGCCAACCTCGGCACCATGGATCCCAGCCTCCCGATTCCCTTACCACCAATGTGTTCGACTAAACTTTGTAAATTTTTTTTCATATTTATTTAATTTTCTTACTTAGTAATTTTTTTCAACAAACAGTCATTATGATGTAGATGCTGTAGGACATTAAAACTTAAATGACTCATTCCAGATAACTCGGGATGAAATAAAGGAAAACGAAGCGGCGAGGAGTGAAGAGGAGCCGTTAGAACGCGTTAGAAAATCGCGATGGGGACCAAAGCATCTCTGGATAAACGACGGCAATATCGACACGACGATACGATCTGTCTGATTACACTTTCCATATATAATACTCATATATCTAAGATACACCCCTCCCCCCCCCCCCCCCCCTCCCCCATCCCTAATTTTTCTACAAATCGTAATGAGATTGCATGAAATTTGAAACAGAGATAGTTTCACCTCCCGACCACGGACTGGGTGAGCCAGAATTTTTATTTTTGCTTTCAATCTTTAGCTACAAGCGTTTAAAAAAAGTGTCTCCAGCGATATTACACCAGTTACACCGCAGTTATTCTTCTACCTTATAGCTGTTTGTTGGTACCAATTGAAAGCTATGTAAAAACATTTCAAATTGGTTGGGAAATTATGGTGGCCCTGAGCGGCCAGTTTTGTAAGTTTTGTAATATTTTTTTGTTCCCCCGACTTTACAAAACTCTTAATCTTGTAATCTTTTTATTTGTTTTCCCGAGTTTTGTAAAGTCGTTCGAACGAGTTTGCAAAAGACGGGGGAACAAAAAGAAGATTACAAAAATTGGCCGCTCAGGGCCACCACCATAGGAAATAGCGGAGTTATCATTCGAAAGTTGCATGTATTTGCTTCCGCTGCACCCCATTTATTCTATTTAATAAATACCCATGTTCTAGAATATTTTGTTTATCGCATAAGTAGCTGGGCAACTACCAATCACAATGTCTATATAATAATACTAGTACATGAATATTTATATATAAACAGATGCTGTAGAACTTGGTGTTTTTATTAAATACTGTAGAATAAATGGCCTGCAGCGGAAACAAATACATGCAACATTCGAATACCCTTAACTGTTTGCAGCTTAACAGCTGTTTGCAAATTTAAATGTTTTTACATATTTGGAATCCTTACCTTTTTTTAAACGTTTGCATTTATTAAATTATTCCGGAAAACAAAATTATAATTATATAAAATTAATGGAAGATAAAGTATAACTTTCTTCCACTATTCTCGAGGTATTTTATTTACAGCGAGGTTAATAAAGGATCTAGAGTATATTGAGAAAAATATTCTACGTTTTTTTCCCATGTAATACGTAATTTTATTCTTAAATTGGTTCTTTTTTGTTGCTCAATTCTTGAATAAAAGATAGAGCGATATAGTGTTACTGTAGTATATATTGAACTATAGTATTTTACTATATTGCTTCCATAGTTACTGCGATTCTAATTATTGTACTCTTCAACCATGGCCTACTATATATACGGCCTAACATGTTGTCGATTTGGCCTTAAAAAAGAGGCCAGTTTAGTTTTTTTTACACTATTTTGATATGGGGAGAGTTCTATAAATTTTCATTTGCTGCAATTTGGTCAACGGACGTAATTGAAGACTCCTCGTTAAGCAAGATACTAAATTTTATGGGAGCTAGTGTTTTAGATAGGTTTAGCTAGTAATTTCGACACTGGTTCCGACATCCTACTTCCCTCTATAAATATATTGTAGTAGCTAGTTCTTGTTACTATTTGTATAGAAAATGTTCCAGAACATGTTAGCTATTCATTTTTAAAAAAGTTATGTTCTAGAACAAATATTTTTTGTTCTAGAACATGTTTTAGAGAAAAATCTAGATTCTATTTGAACCACATGGAATCGTTCTAAAACGTGATTTTTCTTAAAATGAATAGCTAACATGTTTTGGAGCATTTTCTATACAAATAGAAATAAGAACTAGCTACTACAAAATATTTATAGAGGGAAGTAGAATGTCGGAACCCGTATCGAAATTACTAGCTAAACCTATCTAAAACACTAGCTACCATAAAATTTTTATCTTACTTAACGAGGAGTCTTCAATTACGACCGTTGACCAAATTGCAGCAAATGAAAATTTAATGAACTCTACCCATATCAAAATATAAAAATAGTGTAAAAAAACTGGCCTCTTTTTTTAAGGCCAAATCGACAACATGTTAGGCCGTATATATATAGTAGACCATGCTTCAACTCCTGATGCTGCCTTAATGACTCAATGTTAAATAATTTAGTGTTCTCGAATATTTATTACGTAACTAGAGAGCCGCTTCCATTTTAGAGTACGCCTTGCAGACACTAAAGTTGCAATAACTTTTGAGTTTGTGAATGGATTTTGCTCAACTTACTTGCAAGCATTTTTTCTAATTCGATGCTCTTTCAACACATGAAATAAAAATCAAGAAATTCCATGTTATTGAAATTCCAATAAAATGTATTAACTTACTTTTTTCGCCGGGGAAAAAAGTAAAAGCAATGCAATCCTATGGGTTACTTTTTTCCCTACGGTAAAAAAGCGAATTTGGGATATATTCGATCGAAAAGGTAACAATTTAAGAACAATACAATTTTCAGCAGAGCTTTGGGGCGCATTAACAATATACAACATTAATATGTCAAAATATTAATATTGTATTAATATTGTCAAACAATAATATAGAATCCAAAAATATGATTTGAATTTCTTTTTGGTTTTAGCTAGATTGAATGAAATAAAACTAATTTCTTAATTCATGTATTGATTTGGTTTCAATATTATAGTTACCGATTAACGTACGAATGTGCGACTTTACTAACCAATAACATTTATTACAGTCGCACAAATCCACAAAACAAATAGATTATTAACACATTTATACAAATTAAAACACCTGCCAAAGTTAAACTTCTGGATCGATCTACCGGGATTATCCTGATTAAAAGTGGCCGTGATAGATTCCGTGGCGTGGTGCCGTGGCGCGGTGCCGTGGTGCGGTGCCGTGGCGCGGTGCCGTGGCGCGGTGCCGTGGCGCGGTGCCGTGGCGTGGTGCCGTGGGGCTGAGTTTTGGTTATTTTTTAATCCAAAATTATTTGCCTAATTGCATCCGCCGATTCTAAAATCTACTTTTAATTCAAACTGCGATAATCCTAGATTCGAGCAACTAAGGTCCGTCTCACACACTGCGCAACTTTATTTATCTACAAAGTTATATTAGATCGTAGTAAGAACTACAGTATATTTGGGAGTCGGCCTATATGGACACACATTGCTTCGGAATACAACATCCGCAATTATAGTCTATTAAATCATTATTACCATCTATAATTTATCTACAGATCTTGTATTGGTAACAATATTTCACTTCTGAAAAAATTTACCAATTTTTCATTTACAGTTAAACTTATATTACATTACTACATGCACTACAACTGTAGAAACACAGTAAAACACTAGGAAAACATTAACATAGGGAAATTATATATAAAAAAAATAATTTATTAATAACTATTTACATCATTGTGTGCAAAGTAGCACTTTGCAGCGTTACGACCCGAGTTCATTTATGTACCGAGCGAGCGCAGCGAGGGAGGTTTAGATAAATAAAAAAGGGTCTTTAACGCTGAAAAGTGACCTTTGCAAGCAATGATGTATCTAATTTTGTTACATTATGTCAACTTATCAGCGTTTGGTATGTGAAGAAAGGATTTTATGGATACTCATTTATACATTCGAATCATGTACTATTTCAAATATAAGTGAAAATTATTAACAGGTAAACAGTAGTAATTATACATTTAAATCAAATTAAAGTTTATTAGAAGTTATCTCCTGTATGAATCATGGATGAGATAAATCATTAATCCATCTTGACCTTGGTCGACTGAAGCAAACTGAGTCACCGTCTGTGTCCGTTCAGTTTTACTGAACACTGTCGCCATTTTCTATGGTAATTTTATTTAAAGTCTCTTCTATTGGCTGTTTTGCCATGCCATAATGGACATTCTGGAATAAGGTAATTCAAGTTGTTTCCATGTCATTGATTACTTTGCAGCGTTCCGTCCTAAAGGCCGCAACGCTGCAAAGTAGTACTTTGCGGCGTTACTAGTAATTTACCAGAACGCTGTTAAGTTGAAATAATGTAACAAAATATATATAATATTAAAATTCGTTGTTTTCCATATGTTTTCGTAGTGATTTAATTCTTTTAACTCATTCTTATGACAATTTTAATCTAGGTAACATGAAACCAGGAAATTAGATTACAGTAATAAAATGTTAAACCGGGAAATTTTGTATTAAAATAATAAATTCAATGTTGTTATTGAATGAATTTTAAAGTTAACTTACATACAGATACAGGCGTACATAGACGTGAAGGGCAGCCCTAAACATCAGTTGGAGACAACACATGACAAACTCCGAGCTCTATGGTACTATACCGACCTGTATCAACCACCCTCAGTGAACGCAGATTAAGATTCAGTGGGCACTGCTGGCGAAGTAAAGACGAGGTCATACCAGATCTACTTTTCTGGCAACCAACTCATGAAAGCGAAGTCGTGGACAACCTGCCATAACATATATAGATCAACTTGAAAATGATACTGAACTTGGGAGAAACGAAATTGCGACAACTATGGAGAGTCTGGAAGCCTGGAAGGTTCTCATTTCCACTGTCCGAGTTCGCTCGACCTACTTTAGTAGTAGTACATACACACAGGATGGTATGCTTGAGCATGTGGACGACTTCTGTTACCTGGGATCATGGATCCAGAAGTCAGGTGAGGACCTTCGAATACGTAAGGGAAAATCGTGGGGAGCTTTGAATAGGCTTTCCAGGATGTGTAAGTCACAGAGAATTACACGGAAACTTAAGGTCCGATTATTTAGAGCAGCAGTAGTTCCAGTACTCCTCTATGGGAGTCCATGCTGAGCTCTAACTGCTGAGGATACCAAATCTCAGGATGGCACATTCACAAGATTGCTACGCCGGGTTCATTGTGTCAAGTACAATGCACACATCTCAAACCAGACACTATATAACATTGGAGGTGTCTCATTGGTTACCCCAAGCTTGACACTAGAACAAAGCCGCCTCCGCTTTGCAGGACATTGCTTTCGCCGTGAGGACCAGCCAGTGCATACTCTTGTACTTTGGCAGCTTCATGGAGTGAATAAGCATGGTGGACAGCCCATGACATTCTTGAGACGCATCTTAAAGGATACTGGCCTTGAAGATGCCTATCAAATGTCATGGGTGATAGGGAGTTGTGGCGGCGCAATTTTGTCGACAAGCCGGCACAGCATTCTTAGAAATGCAGCTGCAATGCAGCATGCCGATCCTAGTAGTAGTAGACATACATACATCGTCCACAAGGTTGCATCGCCGACCGGCCTTGCAACGCAACACCTCCAGAGCTCGCGATTACCCACACAACTCCCCAACACCTCCGGAGTTCGCGATCACCCACACAACTCCCCAACACCTCCAGAGCTCGCGATTACTCACACAACTCCCCAACACCTCCAGAGCTCGCGATCACCCACACAACTCCCCAACACCTCCAGAGCTCGCGATCACCCACACAACTCCCCAACACCTCCACAGATCGCGATCATCCACACAACACCTCCAGAACTGGCGATCTCCCGACAACCCCCCAACACCTCCAGAGCTCGCGATCACCAACACAACTCCCCAACACCTCCAGAGCTCGCGATCACCAACACAACTCCCCAACACCTCCAGAGCTCGCGATCACCCACACAACTCCCCAACACTTCCAGAACTCGCGATCACCCACACAACTCCCCAACACGGGCGCGGTTAAATCCCGAAATATTGAGAAATTTCAGACCTGTATCTAATTTAATATATATTTCAAAACTTACGGAGAGGGCAATTGCAAACCAATTAATGAAACATATGGGGTTACATAAACTGCATAAACCAATGCAGAGTGCATACAGACCTGTGTACAGCACGGAAACAGCGCTCCTGCGAATTAGTAATGATATTCTCTGCGACATTGACAGTGGCTCTGCTGTTTACCTAATTATGTTGGATTTAAGTGCCGCGTTCGACACTGTGGAACATGTAAAATTACTGGATATACTGGAAAATGAAATTATGGTAAAAGGAATTGCATTGGAGTGGTTCAGATCATACTTGAAAGATCGTACACAACAGGTACGCATAGGAAATAATTATTCTAAACAAAAGACCCTAAAATATGGGCTACCGCAAGGTCCTGTGCTCGGTCCTATTTTATTCTCTATTTATACTCGATCACTCTCGAAAGTAATTGCTAAATACGGTATATCGTTCCATTTCTACGCTGATGACACACAAATTTATCTCACGTTCAAACCGGAAAACGGCACTGCAGCCAAATAAAAAATGGAGCGTTGCTTGATCGATGTGCGTAAATGGATGACCGAACATTTGTTAAAGTTAAACAGCGATAAAACCGAAGGTCCTACTGTTACAATCGCGATTCGGAACCCAAATAGAGCATAACGAGATGAAAGTGTGTGATGACACGGTGGGATTCACTGACAAAGCTCGCAATATTGGATTTCTCATTGACTCCCATTTAACATTCAGTAAACAGATAGCTAATACTGTACGTGGGGCTTTCTTTCATCTGCGTAAATTAGCAAAGATAAAGCGGTACCTGTCAAAAGATGATCTCGAAACGTTGGTTCACACATTTATTACAAGCAAATTAGATTATAATAATGCGCTCTATTATGGATTGCCTTCAGAATACATAACAAAATTACATTGCGTACAGAATTCGGCGGCTCGACTAGTAGGGGGAGTAAAGATCTTTCAGCTCCACACAGATCAAGGATCTAGAGATTGCGTACCGTATAGTTCTCCGTGGTTTATTGTATGTCGGTCCGTACGTGTCTAACTCGATAGTTTACTCAATGTTGGGTTGTCAAGAACTTGCAACTGAGGCATATCGCGAGTGCATCAGGATACTTCATCGGCTTCATCATTGCCCAAACATCTTGCTGAACAAATTATTGCGATGTCTACTTCGGGAAAATGTCTACTTGTCTGATCCAACTCTCTATGCTGGTCTGGGTTCCGTCTTCAGTAAATGCCTTGCAAACTTCCCGGTTCCATCCATAAATTATCTTCTATCCAATAGATACTCGGCCAGATCAATCCTTGCTCGTCTCAATTCCGGGGAGCTCTCCATAGAGGAACGCATGAGCAGTGACCACATTGCTGCTTGTCATAGCCTTAGTGTACCATTCTCAGTTCGTCACAGCTTGGTCTCACAATATTTTGGTCTATAATATAATATTTCGCTTCACTCTTATTATTATATCGTTTTAATTATTTTTTGCTGGTTCATGAGTTCTTTAAATAGCCGTACCTTGTTGACGTGATTGCTTGTAGACAGTGATTATTTTAATCTTTCTACCCAATTGTGTGACTATATATTTTAAATTTTGCTGTGAAATAACTTGGATTGAACTACCGACATAAGCATACGGTACTGTTCACTCTATTACGATGTTAATATCCAATTACTTTGCATTTATCAAATCATTTTTATATTGTATCGACGTTGTGTTGATTTTTTATATATTATGGTTACACGTCTGTCCAGCAAGTTTTAATTATAATGTGCATTCTATATTTTATTGTCGGCCTGTCCGAATTAAACTAATAATAATAATAAAACTCTCCCCAACACCTCCAGAGCTCGCCATCACCCACACAACTCCCCAACACCTCCAGAGCTCGCCATCACCCACACAACTCCCCAACACCTCCAGAGCTCGCGATCACCCACACAACTCCCCAACACCTCCAGAGCTCGCAATCACCCACACAACTCCCCAACACCTCCAGAGCATCATCTGAGACACATTTGAGACACATCTCAAACCAGACACTATATAACATTGGAGGTGTCTCATTGGTTACCCCAAGCTTGACACTAGAACAAAGCCGCCTCCGCTTTGCAGGACATTGCTTTCGCCGTGAGGACCAGCCAGTGCATACTCTTGTACTTTGGCAGCCTCATGGAGTGAATAAGCATGGTGGACAGCCCATGACATTCTTGAGACGCATCTTAAAGGATACTGGCCTTGAAGATGCCTATCAAATGTCATGGGTGATAGGGAGTTGTGGCGGCGCAATTTTGTCGACAAGCCGGCACAGCATTCTTAGAAATGCAGCTGCAATGCAGCATGCCGATCCTAGTAGTAGTAGACATACATACATCGTCCACAAGGTTGCATCGCCGACCGGCCTTGCAACGCAACACCTCCAGAGCTCGCGATTACCCACACAACTCCCCAACACCTCCGGAGTTCGCGATCACCCACACAACTCCCCAACACCTCCAGAGCTCGCGATTACTCACACAACTCCCCAACACCTCCAGAGCTCGCGATCACCCACACAACTCCCCAACACCTCCAGAGCTCGCGATCACCCACACAACTCCCCAACACCTCCACAGATCGCGATCATCCACACAACACCTCCAGAACTGGCGATCTCCCGACAACCCCCCAACACCTCCAGAGCTCGCGATCACCAACACAACTCCCCAACACCTCCAGAGCTCGCGATCACCAACACAACTCCCCAACACCTCCAGAGCTCGCGATCACCCACACAACTCCCCAACACTTCCAGAACTCGCGATCACCCACACAACTCCCCAACACGGGCGCGGTTAAATCCCGAAATATTGAGAAATTTCAGACCTGTATCTAATTTAATATATATTTCAAAACTTACGGAGAGGGCAATTGCAAACCAATTAATGAAACATATGGGGTTACATAAACTGCATAAACCAATGCAGAGTGCATACAGACCTGTGTACAGCACGGAAACAGCGCTCCTGCGAATTAGTAATGATATTCTCTGCGACATTGACAGTGGCTCTGCTGTTTACCTAATTATGTTGGATTTAAGTGCCGCGTTCGACACTGTGGAACATGTAAAATTACTGGATATACTGGAAAATGAAATTATGGTAAAAGGAATTGCATTGGAGTGGTTCAGATCATACTTGAAAGATCGTACACAACAGGTACGCATAGGAAATAATTATTCTAAACAAAAGACCCTAAAATATGGGCTACCGCAAGGTTCTGTGCTCGGTCCTATTTTATTCTCTATTTATACTCGATCACTCTCGAAAGTAATTGCTAAATACGGTATATCGTTCCATTTCTACGCTGATGACACACAAATTTATCTCACGTTCAAACCGGAAAACGGCACTGCAGCCAAATAAAAAATGGAGCGTTGCTTGATCGATGTGCGTAAATGGATGACCGAACATTTGTTAAAGTTAAACAGCGATAAAACCGAAGGTCCTACTGTTACAATCGCGATTCGGAACCCAAATAGAGCATAACGAGATGAAAGTGTGTGATGACACGGTGGGATTCACTGACAAAGCTCGCAATATTGGATTTCTCATTGACTCCCATTTAACATTCAGTAAACAGATAGCTAATACTGTACGTGGGGCTTTCTTTCATCTGCGTAAATTAGCAAAGATAAAGCGGTACCTGTCAAAAGATGATCTCGAAACGTTGGTTCACACATTTATTACAAGCAAATTAGATTATAATAATGCGCTCTATTATGGATTGCCTTCAGAATACATAACAAAATTACATTGCGTACAGAATTCGGCGGCTCGACTAGTAGGGGGAGTAAAGATCTTTCAGCTCCACACAGATCAAGGATCTAGAGATTGCGTACCGTATAGTTCTCCGTGGTTTATTGTATGTCGGTCCGTACGTGTCTAACTCGATAGTTTACTCAATGTTGGGTTGTCAAGAACTCGCTACTGAGGCGTATCGCGAGTGCATCAGGATACTTCATCGGCTTCATCATTGCCCAAACATCTTGCTGAACAAATTATTGCGATGTCTACTTCGGGAAAATGTCTACTTGTCTGATCCAACTCTCTATGCTGGTCTGGGTTCCGTCTTCAGTAAATGCCTTGCAAACTTCCCGGTTCCATCCATAAATTATCTTCTATCCAATAGATACTCGGCCAGATCAATCCTTGCTCGTCTCAATTCCGGGGAGCTCTCCATAGAGGAACGCATGAGCAGTGACCACATTGCTGCTTGTCATAGCCTTAGTGTACCATTCTCAGTTCGTCACAGCTTGGTCTCACAATATTTTGGTCTATAATATAATATTTCGCTTCACTCTTATTATTATATCGTTTTAATTATTTTTTGCTGGTTCATGAGTTCTTTAAATAGCCGTACCTTGTTGACGTGATTGCTTGTAGACAGTGATTATTTTAATCTTTCTACCCAATTGTGTGACTATATATTTTAAATTTTGCTGTGAAATAACTTGGATTGAACTACCGACATAAGCATACGGTACTGTTCACTCTATTACGATGTTAATATCCAATTACTTTGCATTTATCAAATCATTTTTATATTGTATCGACGTTGTGTTGATTTTTTATATATTATGGTTACACGTCTGTCCAGCAAGTTTTAATTATAATGTGCATTCTACATTTTATTGTCGGCCTGTCCGAATTAAACTAATAATAATAATAAACTCTCCCCAACACCTCCAGAGCTCGCCATCACCCACACAACTCCCCAACACCTCCAGAGCTCGCGATCACCCACACAACTCCCCAACACCTCCAGAGCTCGCCATCACCCACACAACTCCCCAACACCTCCAGAGCTCGCGATCACCCACACAACTCCCCAACACCTCCAGAGCTCGCAATCACCCACACAACTCTCCCCAACACCTCCAGAGCTCGCCATCACCCACACAACTCCCCAACACCTTCAGAGTTCGCGATCACCCACACAACTCCCCAACACCTCCAGAGCTCGCGATCACCCACACAACTCCCCAACACCTCCAGAGCTCGCAATCACCCACACAACTCTCCCCAACACCTCCAGAGCTCGCCATCACCCATTTACCAATTTCTGTCGATTTTCGTTTGCCTTCAGCTGCGGCTACCCCTACAATCAGTAACAGAAGATGTATTTCTAAGACTTTCCCAAAAATTAATTGGTCCAGAGCCACTAAAGATCAACTGTTTTCTTTCAGATCACAAGTAGAATGTAAAATATCTGAGCTTTATAACAATATCAATTCAGCTACAATAAACTGGATGGAGAGTGACCTCGATCATTTTTCTCAATCAGTTGAGTCAATTATACGCAGGTCTGCTTCTGACCATCTTCCATTTCAGAAGTTTAAGAGAAGATCCCTGAACTATCGTATAAGGTCCTCAACTTTGCTCGCACGATCTCGAACCACTCGCCAGCTTTATTCACTTTGGCAGGAAGAAGGTAAGCCACAGAACAGTGTCCATCACCGAGCTTATGTTGAGTCCAAACGTTCTTTGCGACGATTAAAAAACTTTCTTACGCAGAAACATTGTGAATCACGCATTGCAGCTCAAGCCAAGGTGGCAAAGTCTAATCCTAAAAATTTTGGAACTATTTTAATTCAGGAAAAGGTTCAACTGATATTCCGTCAGTTACACAAGAAGCAATCTCTGTCAACCTACAGGATTCCCACAGTAGAGATCAGTTGTTTCAGGATTCTATTTCTATCTTAAAACCCTATTAAACCCGGGGGGGGGTCAATATGACCCCTTCCCCGTGGTTTTTTTATTATAATTCTGAAACAAACGCAGTTGGAAATCTGAAATTTTATGACTTTTCCTAAAATTCTATGGTCTTCCTAGTAGTGAAAACCGTTTTCAAAAATATTGGGTACTTTTCGAGTTATAGCACCATTGTTTAACCCTACTTTTGGCACTTTTTTTTGAGACGTTTTTCGAAAATTACATTTCATTAAATATGAATTGTAACATCCCTATTTTTGATTTACACCGGTTTTTTGGTGTTAGAAATTGGATGGAATTCATATAAATTGATTTAGAAATTTCAAACTTGTTTTTTTCGGTGGGTGCCAAATTTTGGTGCCAGCACCAAATTTTGAAATAAGTCAATTTTGTAAATTGATTGTTTGAAACTTGTTTTTTACGCAATTGGGGTTTTTTGGGGTTCTGGATTCGATGAAATATATACGAGTTGCACCAAGCGTATCAAACTTGTTTTTTTCGGTGCTATGTGCAAATTTTGGTGCTAGCACGAAATTTTGAAAATCCATTCAATAGATAAAATTGTTTGTGACAATTTATTTCTTGCGTTTTAGAGGTTTATGGCTGTTCTGAATTCAATGGAAAATATAATTATTGAACTAGACATCTCAAGCTTGTATTTTTCGGATGTGGGTGCAAAATGTGGTGCTAGCACCAAATTTTGAAAACCATCAAATATATCAATTGATTGTGTCACCTTGTTTCTTGCGTTATACGGGTTTGTGATGGTTCTGAATTCAATGGAATCAGTAAAATTTCATAAGAGTTATCAAACTTGTATTTTTCGCCGGTGGGTGAAAATTGTTGTGCCAGCACCAAATTTTGGAAAATATGCAAATTGATCAGTAGATAGTATCACCTTGTTTCTTGCGTTATACGGGTTTATGAGGGTCCTGAATCCGATGGAATCAATAAAAACAGCACTGGACATCGCAAACTTGTACTTTTTGGTGATGGGTACGAAATTTGGTGCTAGCACCAAAATTTGCCAAATTACGCCGAAAAATAGAAGTAGCAATGATCTGGCATATTAGAAATGTATTCCATTAGAATCAGCGCCCTAGAAAACCTAAAAATAAGAATTTATAGCATCGTATAAGTGAATTAAAAATTTTGTGTTCTAACTGAAAAGTGCTGGTTACTTGTTTTTTCATTTTTTTCCTACGCATAGAGGACTAAACAGCCATTTATGGTAATCATATCATTTTTAAATATTTTCCAATGTATTTTGCGCCCCAGAAAACCTGTATTGAAAAACAATTCGCCGAAAAATGTAACTATCAAATTTTGTGAAAATTGTGCACTACTTGTAATTTTGGTGCTGCAATATTACCACTCCAATACATTTTTTTGAAAATTTTTTTTTTCGGTCGGATCCAGACTAGTGGTATCACTAGTCTGGATCCGACCGAAAAAAAAAATTCGTACAAACAAAATATCAGACGTTTTCGTTAATATTTGTAGATTTTAGAGGGAGGGGTCAATATGACCCCCCCCCCCCCCCCCCCCGGTATTTGTACAGCATTTTATAGCCCGGTACTAATAGGGTTAAATGCCGAGTTAACTGCAGCTTGTGATTCGGCTACAGTGCCTCTCATCTCTGTTACTTCAATTAAGCGGTCTATTCTGGCTCTTTCCAGAGGGAAGTCTGCGGATTTCCATGGTCTCTGTATTGAACACATCTTAAATCTTAACTGTGACTTCATCTGTTCCATTATGGCTGATATTGTAAACTCCTGTATCAGGCTTGGACATGCCCCTTGGTTTTTTGGAGACACAATCATCACGCATCTTTACAAAGGAAATAAGAGGGATATCAACTCACCCAGATCCTATAGACCTATAGCAACAGTGACAGTTTTTAGCAAAATATTGGAATCATTAATTCTTCAGGAATTCCTCTCGAAGTTAGATTTTATACCGGAATCTCAGTTTGCTTATCAGACGGGCATCGGTTCAGATCTCATTATTTCAACGCTTCTTGAATCTCTGGATTACCAACGGCGAGCAGGTCGAACTGTCTTTGTCTGTAGCTTGGACATCTCTGGGGCATTCGATAACGTGGATTTCGTAGTCCTCTTTCGTGATCTTAAAGAGCACCTGAACCCTTATATTTGCAAAACTTTACTCTCCCATTACCTGGCTACGGTTGTTTATTTAAGATTTGGGAACCTTATAGACTCCTTCGGCATCTCACTGGCCATGGGAGTTAAACAGGGCAGTCTCACATCTCCAATTCTCTTTCTTTTCTACTCCCGCCATATTCTAGAACATTTGAAAGCAATAGATTTTGGAGCCGAATTAGCTCTTCTATGGTTTGGCTCCATCGGGTACGCAGATGACGTTCTTCTGATGACCCATAGTCCGGATCAACTACATTCAGCAGTATCTATCGTACTTCAACAGCTAGGGCTGGCTAAGCTATCTGAGGAGGACAGTAAAACACGCTGGTCCTATTTGTTGGGCTCCAGTAGAAGTTTGGCCTCTATCCCTACTTTCCTGAAGTTTGGTAACAACTTAATACCTCAGAGACATTCATTTTTCTGGGTTTTCCAGTAATCATGCCATCCACAATTCGCTTTCAACAGTGTATACAGAAGCTCTATGGCGGACAGATTCCACAGAAATGGTTGGACAGTTTGTCATTTAAGTGTACACACTGTGGGATACCTCTGGCGGACAATTGCCCTTCCTACTGTGATGTATACGTTACGATTTGGGTTGGGATCTTTCAGCTCCACACAGATCAAGGATCTAGAGATTGCGTACCGCATAGTTCTCCGTGGTTTATTGTATGTCGGTCCGTACGTGTCTAACTCGATAGTTTACTCAATGTTGGGTTGTCAAGAACTTGCAACTGAGGCATATCGCGAGTGCATCAGGATACTTCATCGGCTTCATCATTGCCCAAACATCTTGCTGAACAAATTATTGCGATGTCTACTTCGGGAAAATGTCTACTTGTCTGATCCAACTCTCTATGCTGGTCTGGGTTCCGTCTTCAGTAAATGCCTTGCAAACTTCCCGGTTCCATCCATAAATTATCTTCTATCCAATAGATACTCGGCCAGATCAATCCTTGCTCGTCTCAATTCCGGGGAGCTCTCCATAGAGGAACGCATGAGCAGTGACCACATTGCTGCTTGTCATAGCCTTAGTGTACCATTCTCAGTTCGTCACAGCTTGGTCTCACAATATTTTGGTCTATAATATAATATTTCGCTTCACTCTTATTATTATATCGTTTTAATTATTTTTTGCTGGTTCATGAGTTCTTTAAATAGCCGTACCTTGTTGACGTGATTGCTTGTAGACAGTGATTATTTTAATCTTTCTACCCAATTGTGTGACTATATATTTTAAATTTTGCTGTGAAATAACTTGGATTGAACTACCGACATAAGCATACGGTACTGTTCACTCTATTACGATGTTAATATCCAATTACTTTGCATTTATCAAATCATTTTTATATTGTATCGACGTTGTGTTGATTTTTTATATATTATGGTTACACGTCTGTCCAGCAAGTTTTAATTATAATGTGCATTCTACATTTTATTGTCGGCCTGTCCGAATTAAACTAATAATAATAATAAACTCTCCCCAACACCTCCAGAGCTCGCCATCACCCACACAACTCCCCAACACCTCCAGAGCTCGCGATCACCCACACAACTCCCCAACACCTCCAGAGCTCGCCATCACCCACACAACTCCCCAACACCTCCAGAGCTCGCGATCACCCACACAACTCCCCAACACCTCCAGAGCTCGCCATCACCCACACAACTCCCCAACACCTCCAGAGCTCGCGATCACCCACACAACTCCCCAACACCTCCAGAGCTCGCAATCACCCACACAACTCCCCAACACCTCCAGAGCTCGCCATCACCCACACAACTCCCCAACACCTCCAGAGCTCGCCATCACCCACACAACTCCCCAACACCTTCAGAGTTCGCGATCACCCACACAACTCCCCAACACGTCCAGATCTCGCGATCACCCACACAACTCCCCAACACCTCCAGAGTTCGCCATCACCCACACAACTCCCCAACACCTCCAGAGCTCGCGATCACCCACACAACTCCCCAACACCTCCAGAGCTCGCAATCACCCACACAACTCCCCAACACCTCCAGAGCTCGCCATCACCCACACAACTCCCCAACACCTCCAGAGCTCGCCATCACCCACACAACTCCCCAACACCTTCAGAGTTCGCGATCACCCACACAACTCCCCAACACCTCCAGAGCTCGCAATCACCCACACAACTCACCAACACCTCCAGAGCTCGCAATCACCCACACAACTCCCCAACACCTCCAGAGCTCGCAATCACCCACACAACTCCCCAACACCTCCAGAGCTCGCCATCACCCACACAACTCCCCAACACCTCCAGAGCTCGCGATCACCCACACAACTCCCCAACACCTCCAGAGCTCGCAATCACCCACACAACTCCCCAACACCTCCAGAGCTCGCCATCACCCACACAACTCCCCAACACCTTCAGAGTTCGCGATCACCCACACAACTCCCCAACACCTCCAGAGCTCGCGATCACCCACACAACTCCCCAACACCTCCAGAGCTCGCAATCACCCACACAACTCTCCCCAACACCTCCAGAGCTCGCCATCACCCACACAACTCCCCAACACCTCCAGAGCTCGCGATCACCCACACAACTCCCCAACACCTCCAGAGCTCGCAATCACCCACACAACTCTCCCCAACACCTCCAGAGCTCGCCATCACCCACACAACTCCCCAACACCTTCAGAGTTCGCGATCACCCACACAACTCCCCAACACCTCCAGATCTCGCGATTACCCACACAACTCCCCAACACCTCCAGAGCTCGCGATCACCCACACAACTCCCCAACACCTCCAGAGCTCGCAATCACCCACACAACTCTCCCCAACACCTCCAGAGCTCGCCATCACCCACACAACTCCCCCACGCCTCCAGAGCTCGCGATCACCCACACAACTCCCCAACACCTCCAGAGCTCGCAATCACCCACACAACTCTCCCCAACACCTCCAGAGCTCGCCATCACCCACACAACTCCCCAACACCTTCAGAGTTCGCGATCACCCACACAACTCCCCAACACCTCCAGATCTCGCGATCACCCACACAACTCCCCAACACCTCCAGAGCTCGCCATCACCCACACAACTCCCCAACACCTTCAGAGTTCGCGATCACCCACACAACTCCCCAACACCTCCAGAGCTCGGGATCACCCACACAACTCCCCAACACCTCCAGAGCTCGCAATCACCCACACAACTCTCCCCAACACCTCCAGAGCTCGCCATCACCCACACAACTCCCCAACACCTCCAGAGCTCGCGATCACCCACACAACTCCCCAACACCTCCAGAGCTCGCAATCACCCACACAACTCTCCCCAACACCTCCAGAGCTCGCCATCACCCACACAACTCCCCAACACCTTCAGAGTTCGCGATCACCCACACAATTCCCCAACACCTCCAGATCTCGCGATCACCCACACAACTCCCCAACACCTCCAGAGCTCGCGATCACCCACACAACTCCCCAACACCTCCAGAGCTCGCAATCACCCACACAACACAACTCTCCCCAACACCTCCAGAGCTCGCCATCACCCACACAACTCCCCAACACCTTCAGAGTTCGCGATCACCCACACAACTCCCCCACACCTCCAGAGCTCGCCATCATCCACACTACTCCCCAACACTTCCAGATCTCGCGATCACCCACACAACTCCCCAACACCTCCAGATCTCGCGATCACCCACACAACTCCCCAACACCTCCAGAGCTCGCCATCACCCACACAACTCTCCCCAACACCTCCAGAGCTCGCGATCACCCACACAACTCCCCAACACCTCCAGAGCTCGCAATCACCCACACAACTCTCCCCAACACCTCCAGAGCTCGCCATCACCCACACAACTCCCCAACACCTTCAGAGTTCGCGATCACCCACACAATTCCCCAACACCTCCAGATCTCGCGATCACCCACACAACTCCCCAACACCTCCAGAGCTCGCGATCACCCACACAACTCCCCAACACCTCCAGAGCTCGCGATCACCCACACAACTCCCCAACACCTACAGAGCTCGCGATCACCCACACAACTCCCCAACACCTCCAGAGCTCGCAATCACCCACACAACTCTCCCCAACACCTCCAGAGCTCGCCATCACCCACACAACTCCCCAACACCTTCAGAGTTCGCGATCACCCACACAATTCCCCAACACCTCCAGATCTCGCGATCACCCACACAACTCCCCAACACCTCCAGAGCTCGCGATCACCCACACAACTCCCCAACACCTCCAGAGCTCGCAATCACCCACACAACTCTCCCCAACACCTCCAGAGCTCGCCATCACCCACACAACTCCCCAACACCTTCAGAGTTCGCGATCACCCACACAACTCCCCCACACCTCCAGAGCTCGCCATCATCCACACTACTCCCCAACACTTCCAGATCTCGCGATCACCCACACAACTCCCCAACACCTCCAGATCTCGCGATCACCCACACAACTCCCCAACACCTCCAGAGCTCGCCATCACCCACACAACTCTCCCCAACACCTTCAGAGTTCGCGATCACCCACACAACTCCCCCACACCTCCAGAGCTCGCCATCATCCACACTACTCCCCAACACTTCCAGATCTCGCGATCACCCACACAACTCCCCAACACCTCCAGATCTCGCGATCACCCACACAACTCCCCAACACCTCCAGAGCTCGCCATCACCCACACAACTCTCCCCAACACCTCCAGAGTTCGCGATCACCCACACAACTCCCCAACACCTCCAGAGTTCGCGATCACTCATACAACTCCACAACACCTCCAGAGTTCGCTATCACCCACACATCTCCCCAATACCTCCAGAGCTCGGGATCTCCCATTCAACTCCCCAACACCTCCAGAGCTCGCGATCACCCACACAACTCCCCGACACCTCCAGAGCTCGCCATCACCCACATAACTCCCCAACACCTCCAGAGCTCGCGATCACCCACAGAACTCCCCGACACCTCCAGAGCTCGCGATCACCCACAGAACTCCCCGACACCTCCAGAGTTCGCGATCACCCACACAACTCCCCAACACCTCCAGAACTCGCGATCACCCACACAACCCCCCAATTAATCTGCCATACCCAGACTGCTTCGACACGCATGAAATCAGTCTGTATCTTCCAGTGGTAGAGACAACAGTTAGTTGTAACTTAACTCTACCGGTTGTCTTACTGACAAAATTACTCCATTGAGATCCACACAAAATCCGTATATCTCAAAAACTGAGATGGTCCAATTCATATTTCATTGAGGACAATTCTCGAAGAAAAAGAAACATTTATAAAAATGGTGCTGTACTGTACTGCATTTCGCAAAGCACGTTATATATTTAAAAACTGTAACAAAAGTTCAGAATTCCGCCTTTGATAATTATTTGATATCAATAGCCTTTCTCGTAAAAGCATTGTTGCTATAGAAACCGTAAGGAACTAAACCCCAGAGGTGTTTTACGTCTGCTTCCTGACAGTAATTAATTATTAATTGATGATGCAAAGAACTACAGTAGCTGATCTACGTAAAACAACCTGTTTAAATAAGGCAAACATCCGCAACACTTCCAGGGTGCAACGGTGTCACGGTGACGGTAATGAAATGGTGTTTACTGTATATATAATTTATACACCATGTCCTGGAATAACGACACAATATTCCAGGACTTTAAAGTGCTAATTATGAGCATTGGCGAATCTAATTTTATTTTAATAAAATTCTATAAGTTATAAAATGTTATATTTTATGAATTATTTGTAATTATGCATACCCGTACTTAAATATTCTATAATATATTTTCATTTTAACGATTAGAGCCTACTCAGTAAATTTCATGAAGATTAATTATAATTTTATTTGTAGCTAAACCACAACAGATAAATCTTGCATTTTCCCAACTCAGGCAAATGGACAATTAGTCAAGCACACTCAGGTTTGTTAGAAAACCATGGCAACCAGCCTTAAACAGTGGTTCAAAACTATAATTTGAATAATTGGAGAACAATTTCAATGTGAGTAATACTGCATAAACTATTATTCTGCATACGAATTACATTGTTCTATTATTTAGCTTCTAAAACCGCTACTGCTTACTGTACAACGTTATACAGTAACTCTACCCATCTTACAGTGTTGAACTTAATAGTATACTGTAAATCACTGTTTTTGCTGAAAAGTAGTGAGGCTACCATGCCTTTTAACTATGCAGAGTAACGGATATTTTACCAGTTGGTGGTGAGTTATAGTATTATAATTAATTGAACTCGCAACATAATTTAGGTATTAAAATACATGATTGAAATTCCGGCCAGGCAACGGACTAAGGAGTCGACGAAGTGTGATTGCGTTGTCTGGTAAATTATTAATGACCGGTTTACACGTGGGAACTTTTTGAGCAACTTTCTCAGCGACTTGGTGAGCAACTCAGGTGTCCGATCAAACACATTTCGTATTCATGTAAACACAAAGTTGCTGTAAAAAAAAGTTACCGAAAAAGTAAAAATTAAGTTGTTAGTTGCTGAACAAGTAGCATAAAATGTTGCCTCATGTAAACAGGTATTCTAGTACAAGTTGCCCTATAGAATTTTATTATTTTGTTATTTTTATAGTGCAGCTCCATATTAACAATTTGCAGCAATTTTGGTGTCATTGGATGGCTAGAAGGTGCTATTTTTGATTCCAAGTAAATTTAAATATATCTTTCCATTATTATAGCGTATGGAGAGATAGTACCTGTATGTTCCATCAAATAGGTTGTGATTTCGCATTTCGTTGCCTAATTTGGCAACCTAATTTGGCACTGGCACTTAAGGTAGTCGTAATTATGCCAGTAACTCTACCATTCTTTCCTTATTTGACACGAATGACTTAGATGTGGAAGCTTTCCGATCAGCAGCGCGTCTACTAATTCGTGCTAATAAATGTCCTAATCAAACAATACAAAAAGTTCTCAAAAGCAATCTGCTGCTGAACGATGTAACCCGCAATTAAAAGGTTCTACTTTTTGGAAATGTCTCAGAGAATTCCCGTGCCCCACATTAAAATCCATGGTTTATTACGAATATTCGAAAAATAAAATTCTAGAAAGTATAACTAATGGACCAGCATCGACAAATGATATGAATAACACGGATTTTATTAAAGCCACATTCGAACTGTCAGGATTATCATTTGGTCGGAAGCACGAGAAGATCATGGAATATTTTGGAATCGACTCAAGTGACGGAACGGTTTAACACGTTAAGCGCGGATATCTAACCTCTATTGGTTGAACCAGTTTTAGTTTTTATTACCTAACTATAATTTAAGCAAAGATGAACTTTTATTAGCGCGCCGGCCGATTTGTAATCGTTACTTTAAACTTGTAAAGCTAATTTCTTAATATGTTCCTATGTTTACTGACACATTATCTTATATCAACTTGATTGATTAAATATATTGAAATTTAATTGAATTTCTAGAACATAGTTGGACCTTCACACAATATTATGGTAGCTATCAAATATTTTTATGGTAGCTAGTATTTTATGAAAATATTGCAAATAATAATTGTAAAATCAAATATTTGGTATTTTTATTTTCTCTAAACTAACAAAAATATGAATGTTTATTATTTATATGTGTTTTCCGTTATTTCTAATTCACAAGGCATTAATTGTTCTAGAACACAATTTAGCTAACTTTTGTTTTTTAAAATGGCTGTTTCTAGAGACTACATACGTAGTTATCCTACCGAACTGAACATAGAGGCCTGCATCACCCTGCAGAGATGCTACCTGAAGCTTGCTTTACATTGCTATTGTTAAGTATATTAGTTAAAATTGTTTGCGCATTATCTTTCTGAGTAATATATAGGCCAACACTGCGCAGTATGTAATATACCTGATTTTAAAAAACGGATTCAGTGATATTTAAAGATATATAATAAGTAATTCTGATGTTTGTGCATGCGATGTTGATAATGAAAATGGTAAAGTCAATTTTATCAACAGTTCATAAATAATTCAATATAAATCTGACATAATATTGTCACAAGCGTATCTAATACTTACGGGATTGAATGCAAAATGCAAATGCAATATGCATAGTCAGTCACAACAAACCTCAAAGTCCTTATGTACAAGTTATACAAACAGGCCTTACAAAAATGGACAGTAGTATTTTTGCATGAATGATAATGAATAATTCTGATGTTTGAGCTGTTTGAGCTGTTTGTTGTATATTGAATCTTGGAAGCCTCTATTTATGAATAATTCAATATGAATCTGACAAATACTCTCAAAGGCGCAAAGGCGTATCATTATCTTATACAGTAGGTTGGAATTTTAAAATAATATGTATACAGAAACAATGAGTATAGTCAGCCGAAAACAAATAGCATAATGCCAGTGAGATAGATATATTTTGATGTTTTGAAGATTACCGCTACTTCTGCCTACAATCGAGACGTTACAATAATGACTAACTTGCATTTTTCATAAAAGTTGATAAACAAATATTAGTATTGTTATTGTGGTGTGAGGAACATATAAAGCCATGATGATCTTCCCTTTGTTACTATTGTTCACACTTGTGCCTGCCTATATATTTTGTTGTTGGTAAATAAAACCACGATGTTTGGCCTTCGCGCAGCACAAGAGCCATGTAATAAAATGTACTAAGGCTATTTAAGTTAAGTATGATATTTTTAGTTTTACAATACTCGCCTCTTTCATTAGCCTCGTTGCGTTCTTCCTGTTTTGCTCAAATTTATTTTCTTAAACGCGGACTGACGACCTTTATAACTATGCAAAGTCTCGAAACTGTGTGAGTAATTAGTAATTTATGGCAGATGGATACTCGTATCTACTGCCAACTCGTTCCGTTCATCCTGTACAACCTGGTCACCAAATTCATACCCTAGAACATTCCATATATGTCATTTTATCCACTACTAATAATTGGATAAAATGGCACATCGTCCAATATTCTAAAAGGAACTACTATAGAATATATTGTTAACCATGTACAACACTTTTGGATTATTTTATTATATTATTATTATTATTTATATTTGCTGCTTATATATGTATATATATGCTTTATACTACTACTATACTACTACTGCTACCTACTACTACTAGGATCGGCATGCTGCATTGCAGCTGCATTTTTAAGAATGCTGTGCTGGCTTGTCGACTAAATTGCGCCGCCATAACTCCCTATCACCCATGACATTTGCTAGATCATCCGCATCTTCAAGGCCAATTGTACGCGCTTTTGAAGACCTTTAGCAGTTTAACCTGCCAAATTTTATATGTCTTTTGGTTTATAAATCGACTCTAGAAAATGACAATATTTAATACCAATAAACACAACATTAGCAGAAGCCAGCCTAGTGCGCGTCCATTCACCCGCTGGATAATCCCGGGAGACTGGATTCTGAGGGCTTAGATTATTATTGCAGTGAAGCTTACGGTATTGTATTATTCGATTGATCGTTAATAAATAATTTCTGACTAATATTATTCACTTTCGGGAAATATTAACAGTTCCTTTAGGACGTGGCGCTCTATCTAAGTAAACAGAGATATGACTTATACTAATCACAACGGTAAGTCGGTAAGGCTTATGATTCACGTATGAGGCGCATTCTTTAGGAAATGCTTAGTTATCAATCACAATCATGCACACTACCGGTAACACACAATACTGCCCACTAATTTGCCGACCGTCAATGATTTTTATCATATATAAAGAGAACAGCAACGGACCAATGTAGTGCTTATCAAATAGCATTAAATTCACTACAAACCACAACAATATAAGTCGCAATCGCTATATATATAACCCGCCTCTCTAACCTGTAGTGTATCAAGAAAATTGGGAAATTTGGGTTCTTTATAAATGTTCTCCAAATAATATTCAATCCACTGATATAAGATATGACAACAGTAAAACATTAAGACGGTAGGTTAAGATATGATATGCACTGATATGGACCGATATGTGAGTTGTTATGAACCGATAACAGTCATACGTTCTATAATCTTAAGCCTACTAATGTTTCTTTCTAGAGCCGTTGTTTCTGGCTTAGACAGCAATAACAACAAAGTATCAGTAAAAAACTGTAAGACTGAACAATCCCAGTATGATCGGCTCAAAGCTCCACATCGACAGAGAGAATCGCTCTGATTGGCTGAAGCCAAACAAAGAACCATGCGTCCAATGGCTGTTTCCATTTAAGCAACCAGCTGCTAGATGTCGTAATCTGAATCATCACGGCTAAGCTGTGTAAAAGTATTTGCCGTATTGCGGGTTTTTTGCCTTACCATGTCCGCTAAAACACGTATATAGCAGAATGACTTTTATGTCCGTTAAAACACCTGTAACGGTACCTTGCGGGCGAGGGGAATATATATACAGTTAGAGAACCTTTTTTAGAGTATTCCAGCGCCTGGGGGGAAACTGGATTGCGAAGCAAAGGGGCCAGTTATATCCCACAGAAGCTTTTACACCGCTCCCAGAAAATGGGATTTGAGTCTATAAAATATACAAAATCACAGTTTCTAATATACGTAAATACTCTAAGCAGTTAGTCTTTCTTGCGCGGACGGCGTTTACGCAGTTTTTTAAAGCTAGCCAGAGTCCTTTTCTCTTTGGGGCGAGCCACTTTACAAGGAGGGCTATAACTCCTGGGTGAAGGGTGCAATATGATTGCATCAGAGGGTGTAGGATTATGGTCGGTGTATCCGTCAGTCGAAGTACCGGGTTGATTGACATCAACGTCAGGTGAGAGGGGTCTAACGGCTTTGAGAGCTCGTTTCAAGACAGCCGCTCTTACGGGTCCTTTACGAGTGGTCTGAACGAGGGCCGTGGGTGGACCATAGGCAGTTAGAAACTTCCGGGGTTTAATGGTCCTTTCCAACTCGCGTTCGCGGGCTCGGTATTCGTAAGGCCGTCGATATACTTCCTGTAACTCGGGGTGTGAGTCAACAAACAAGTCTCCATAGTCTGGATCCTGACGGATATAATTGATTAAGTTATAGGAATGAAGGTCGCTAGGATTAACACTCCTGAGAAATTTGCGTACGAATTTGGTTGAAATACATTCTCCGACGCGCTTCAGTAGCTCGTAACTTGATATGCGTGATTTCTGTTCAACCGAAGCGAATAGATAAGGATGGAACGCATAAACTCCTTCGTAAGCGCGTCCGGGATAATAGCGATGGCGCGAATCACAATGTAAATCAACGTTCGCTTCCCAAGCTCTGATGTAACGCAGTGTGGTCATTTCATCTACGCTTTCCAAATCGTGATTAAAAGGGCAGTCGAAACTAGCATGTCCCTTTAGTTGACAATGGTGACATTGAGTCATAAATTGAGGGCAAACCGCAAAGATATGCAGGTTATTGAGTCTGCAATATGCGCAATAAATTTCCATAGTCGGTTGTTCTTTGAAATAGGAACAGCGGACGTTGGTGTCCATGGGCGTATCGTGGTCTCTCGATGCGCATAACCGACAACGTTGCCTAGAAACATAGTTGGCATGTCGATAATCGTACGCAGTGAGACACTGTGGACCTTGATACCATTCTAGGATGTAATCGTTGTCGCTGTTCCGGGCGCGATAGGCTGAATCTCCTCAGATTCTAGGCATATTGGTTCGTCTTCCCAGTCTGTTACGAATAGAATTTTCGTGATCTATTCTCGGTTTATCGTTCCGACTCCGCTGGGTATGATATTTAAATAGAACCATTTCCCTTTCGGTGTCTACATCGTCCGTATCATGTAAATCGATAGGATGGCCGGTAGCTAGGAAGTCCAAATATTAAATTAATATTTAGGATGGGCACCGATTTATTCCAGAGCTAATCTGGGGACGTTAACCACTGATTCTAGAATTTTGTCTTTCAAGTATATCGGTGGGTGCCGCGATATCTTAATCGACTAGAATTACAGATGGTCAAAAGTTTAACAGATTTATTTGCGTTTTACGCTACTGTTATATGGACATCACGCTACTATATGTATTATTTAATATAAGGTAGAAGAGCAATATCGCACGAAGCAATGTCAGTGTGAAGAGGCAAGTCGTTTCCAAGGTCTACCCAGAGCTTGGTTTAGCCGAGACACGAGGATCTGAACTTTGCATTCCTAATACTCTGCCTACCAATAATACTTGAATATAGTAGGAGCTTTATTGTACTTTAATAAGTACGGACATTTCATCTTACTGTAGTCACGTATTTATAATATGATACGGACAGTAAGGAAAGAGAAAAATAATTATTTCTCGCCGTCGCACTAAATATATATTATAAGTAATTACATACGTAATAAACACTAATATATTGCACTAATCTACTAAATAATCACTAAAATAACATTCTACTAAATAAAATTAAAGAAAACGATTATAATAAAATTACATAATAATACATACATAAATATAAAATAAAAACAAATATAAAATGATATAGTCACACGCCCACTCCACATGCTATCACGTTATGGAGTCCCTAGATATTTGTCGGATTAGGGAGGTGGTCGTGGGAAGAGTATCTTGCCTTTCATAGTTTCCGGACAGTTTTCGGTCTCTTTCCAGTAAACATAAACGACTAGCTGGGCGATTGAGTTGTTGTGTTAGTTTCTCCGCTCCCTTGGCCTGTCTACTCTCCGCCGTGGTAAGATGAGGAGGCCATTCTTCTTCTTCTTTACTTAAGAAGTCGGATCCACCTAACCAGCCTGGAGTATCTATCAGTTCTTGAGGAGTTGCTCCTCTGGAAGCGATGTCGGCTGGATTAATCGTCCCAAGACAATGTCTCCATTGATCTACATTGGAGTTAATATCGTCATTATCTGAGGAGTATGGTGTTCCCTCAGTTGGGTCGTCCACCTCACTGCTCTCCACTTCCCATTCCTTTACTTGGTATACCTGTTGTTGAGGTAATCTCTCTTTGAGAGTTCTACGGGAAGGGCCAGTGAAGTACCAACCTACTCTAGTTCTTACCGCATAAGTTTGTAATGGCTGCGGTTGAGCAGGCCGTTTCTCCAATGTCTCGAGCGCCTCATGCGCGTTTTGGCCGATGAGGATTTGCACTCCAGGATAATCGGTTTGGAATCGAGGTATCTCAAGATGTTGGATGCACTCGTCCTCGTCCCAGTTATAAGGTTCTGCTTGAGTAGTAGCAAAGTTCTTTATAGCCACCATTTTTACTGACCTTATACCTTGTGTTCCTAACTTATCCTGGGGGGTAGACAACACACCTACATAGTAATCTGCCGTTAGGGTAGATTTCCAAACCTGCATAATTCCTGACATATTCAATTTAGTCCGGAACTTGGGTTGTCCAGCAAAGATATCTTCGGCTAGTTCTTGATCGATGAATGTTCCTGTGCTGCCGGAGTCAAGGAGGGCGTTCACTATGTAGCTTTTGTTAAGACCGTGAACTCTTACTTGAACTACAGGAAATTCTCTGATTCCTACGTTGGAAGCTGGAGCTTTCCAAGATGGTTGTTTGGCGAAAGTAGTTGGGGGAAACTCATCGTTGATGTCCTTTTCGTAAGTAAGTGCTCGATACACTGCGGTATTGATTAGATAACAGGATTCGTTGGCGTCGGAGAATTCGTCAGTATAGAATCCTTCCATCTCAGATTCTTGATCAGTGTCGTTTACATCACTGAATTGGACATGTAGTTCGGGCTCACTTACCTGACTCTGGTTGTTTCGTTCGAACTCACTGTGTAACAAGATGTGATGTTTCGCGCCACACTTTGCACACTTTATATCGGAGTAACAGGTTCGCCGTTGGTGTCCTGATCTGAGGCAATTATAGCATAACCGCTTATTCCACAGGACTGTACGTCTGTCTACAAGGGATTTCTTTAGAAATTCAGCACACGCACTCAAACGGTGGGGCCCGTCGCACAGCGCACATTTTGGTTTGATGTTACTCACCTTAACTTGGTTAACGTTCTGCACTCTCGTTCTTTCTTCGGGCTTTCTTCCGTGAATTCTCTTAGGAGACGTAGGAGGAGTTGTTGTTACCTGTTCTCTCCTGTCACTGGTTCGAGACTTGTATTTACTTACGTCTTTATAGGTCTTGTTGTCATAGTAAGATTTTGCTGTGTCTTTCCCGCTGTCCTCTTCTTGAGAAGCTTGGCTTTCGCCGTCGTCAGTATAACACACTGGTATTATCCTTCTCCTAGAAACGGGTTTCTCACTTACCTTATTTTCCGATGTTTTCTCTCTGGACTGCCTTATGAGTTGTAATTTTACTTCACTATCTAAGAAGGACATGAGATCAGCCATGGTAGGACTTCGTCGTTGTTGTTCATTCATGTACAACACTTTCTTGTCCCAGCGCGTACATACTCCACCCTTTGGTAAAGTAGAGACTACGGCTCCAATGACCATGGAACTCTGATATTCATGCGACTTACCTAACCAGTCCAGTTGTCTACAGATCTCTTGAATTTCATCGGAAAACTCTATAATCCCGCTACTAAGGAAGTGTCGGGGGGCTACTAATTTTGCATACAAATACTTAGCTATGTTATCCTTGTTACCATACCTGATGTTTAATGTATCCCAAACTTGTCTTAATCCATCTGGATGTCCAATAAACTTTAACGCCATTAACTTGGGAGGTCCTTCCAAGCACTTGATGAGGAATCTAAGTTTCTCTCCGTTAGATAGTACAGAGTTCTGTATGCTATCTTTGTAATATTCGTTGAAAGGTAACCATTTCATCTCATCTCCATTGAATTTGACGATCTCTCCCACTTTGACCGCTTGGCGGGCTTCTGTTCTAGCCATCTGACGCGTAAAGTTTTCTTGGGCCATCGTGTTATTTAATATCGAATTATCGGTATATAAAGTTCTCGGATCATTATCAGGTCTATAGGGAATATCATTAATAACAGGTCTATAATCACCCTTAATAGGGTTTGCTATAGGAGTTTCAACTTCACTAGCAGTATAGATGCGTGTAGGCTCCACACCTTGCGCATGTAATACTTCAGACCTAACAGGTTGACACAATGTTACAGGGGGTATTGGTATGCTCTTTTGTATATTGACTAATTTGTCGCATTCTAGCGCGATACTTTGCTGCACTTCTTGCAACTCTGCTCTACCTTCCCTCACTGTTCCCTTAAGTTGGTGGACAGTCTCCTGCATCTGTCCTAGCAGGAGATTCATCCCCCGCCGTCCCTCTTCCACCCACTCAACCGCCGAAGCGGGAGTCGCCAACATAGTAGCGGGCTGACGCGGGACGACGGGAGACAAATCTTTGATTTCTCTCTCTGCTATCCGGACAGGGATATTCTCTTGGACTGTTCTACCGGGTACAGGCAGTGTAGTACTATGTAAAGGGAATTTAGAGTTAAGCTCTGGAAGTACAGGGGTCTCTAACACAGAAGTGACTTTGGGAACGACAGGCCTAATTATCTCAGGCTCATCAACTATTGTAGAGAGTCTTTGGACCTTAATACTTTGGGCTGTAGGTTCTATACTACTCAAGTCTGTGCTAGCTAGCTGTCTTCTAACAGCTGGGGGCAAATCAGGCAATTTGCGACGGTAAGATGTTTTTCTACGCCTACTTAGATGAGATCTATTTCCTCCGCCTTCAGGATCGGTAGTCTCGCCTTCCTCCGAGGATGTGTATCCCTGGCGCTTGGGAGTAGATTTTCTCATCATCTGCATTTGATTAGCAGTAAACTGTTTATTTATACTGTCTTGCGTCTCTTGCAGATTTTCCAACTCCAGTTGGATAGTCTCCTCAGAAGCTCTTCGTTCTGCTTCTGCCACTGCTGCTTTTCTTTCTGCTTCTGCTTCTGCCGCCTTTCTTTCGGCTTCTGCTTCTGCCGACTTTCTTTCGGCTTCTGCTTCTGCCGCCGCTGCTGCTGCCACCTTTCTTTTCTCTATCCGTTCTTTCTTTACTTGTTCTTCTCGGACTCTAATGAGGCAGAGTTTTTCATCACATTCAGCTTGGTTTGCAGCTAACATTTCGGCATCGATTGAGTCCAACACAAGCTTGGTTCCTTCACTATTAGGGGAAAGTCCAGACAGCCGTCTCCTCAACTCTTCGTCTCCTAGGAATCGCTGATAGTCGGACAAATAAATGTCGATAGCGTCTCTAGTTCGCGGCTTCTCTGCTGATGTTAATTCGCTTTCCACTTCGCTTTCCACCTCGCTTTCCACTTCGCTTTCCACCTCACTTTCCACTTCGCTTTCCACCTCACTTTCCACTTGAGAAGAAGTGGCGTCGGTTGATTCTTCATAGGTTGGCCGCTCATCATAAAACGTATCCGCCATCTTCGCTCCGCGTTCGGGCGTCCGCTCAACAGTATCCGAACTACTGGAGCTATCGGGCCGCTGAGAACTAGGTTCTTGGCTAGGAGGTTGCTGCTGTTTTATAGCTTCTTCTTGATCCCGCTTGACTTGGGCCCGAGTGCCTATGGCAGACCAACGGCGCTTCACTAACTTCGCAAATTGCAAAATCTTTTCTACCAACCTAGGTTCTGACACAACCACTGCAGGGGTTGCCCTTCTTACAGTATGAGGGGTTTCAGACCTCGGTCTGGGATTCTCTACACTTTGATCTGAGAAACAGGCTGTTGTTTCTAGGAGACTATCTGACAGAGTTTGCCTTGTGTCAGCCATGTTTGATTGTACAGTCGAATGCCTACTGCTATATTACAGTTAAAGCAAGTCTAGTAATTCAGTATCACTGTTAGCCTAATAATTAATTACCGATACTGCTACTCAGTGTAGCGTGATATATATATAATATATTAGAATACCGGTATGCTTATAATATATATATAAGTATTATTACAGACTAGATTTGTCACAGAGTACCGGTATATAATTTTAGCACAAATATATATAAATATATAATAGGCCTATCGTGAATACCGGTATACAGCTGACACTTATAGTATATATAAGTATAATTATTACTAGAATTAATTACAGAATACCGGTATGATTTCAGCTCAAATTTATAGAAATAAATATAATAAGCCTATGGTAAATACCGGTATGTCAATTATTTTAGAATAATTGAATTTCTGAATATTTTAGGGTTACTTGGTTACTTTAACTTACTTTATTACCGTTATTTAAGCAGCAGTCCAACTGATATTGAGACCTAGTTGTTGTATGGCAGGCCTACTATTTATAAATCGTTTGAGTTGATTTATAATATTTATATACCCGTTTAAAAGGGTTTTGTCAATATTTGAAATAAATGTTATTATTTCTGGGGGAGTCACTACACAGAAGCTGTGCGCTCTCAGTGAAGTGCTACCTATGGGACACTAAAACAGATAATTCTAATTTACCTAAGTTACTTAATACTACAAATTACTTACGATACGGGTGAGATTAAATCTCTAGTTAAACACAACAAAAATATTACGTACGAATTTTTAGGGTAATTTTACAGGAAGTCTACAAACCAGCCTAACAAAGGGTTAGAATTCTGGTTATTACAATGGACAGGGTACTACGGTATTTGAAAATAATAAGTAGTAGTAAATACACTGCGTTGTCCAGATAGGAAAATACCACCGCCTGACGACCTATAACCGTATCGCTATAGGTACTACGTTATGTATCACGGAGTGTTCCTACCCAGAAGTTAATAGAGCTAACGAATGTGCCTATCAACCACTTTACAACACAAATATACGGCCTACACACTAATTACTTCGGAAAGCACTGTACACTAAACCCTAAATTAGGTACAAGTACCGGTATAACAAATAATCAGTAGTTAAATATACTTGAACAGTTAAAAGAACCACGGCATCTGCTGGAGTGACCAGGGCACAAAGTCACCAGTCTTGTCCTACGCCAAGCAGCCCGTGTAGTACCGGGGTTAATTTAACTATAACGGTATGTGTAACAAACACAATTACTGTAGGAATAAACTTGGGGGCATGAATGTTGCGAATAATCGCATAAACTCTGAATAATAAATATTACGCTACCCGTACAGAATACTCAAACAAATACAAACCAAAACGCTGGCAGACTACCACCAAGCCTAAATAAACTACCGTACGTGTAGATTCTGAAATAGTTAGTTAGTATGCGTTCTAACACGGTAGTACGACTTATTCTTTAAGAGGGGATTGACCTTACTGCTATGGCTGCCCCAACTTACTAACGGAGCTTTATCAGACAAACTCTACACACGCAGCAATCTCTTCAGACCTAATAATAGCTAGACAACAATCCAGCCTACAAAATATCTGAGTAATCTGAGCAGACTTACACGTCTTCAGCTCAATATTAACTTACTAGGAAATAAAACTGACAGAAAGAAGTAAACTATACAAAGGAATGAGGGGTGATCAATCCCTATTCCCCTGGCAGCCTACAATATACTATAGATCACAATCGAAATAATACTAATGTACTTATACTGGAAGTACCGGTTAGGACAGTTGGGCCTACAGACCTACAGAAGTACCGGTTCTGACAGTTGGGCCTACTGACCTACAGAAGTACCGGTTCTGGCAGTTGGGCCTACTGACCTACAGAAGTACCGGTTCAGGTTTACCGGTTGACCGGTACTTTCAACTTTATTGCTTACTGCAATAAAGTCAATGACTGTTATTGTACGCGCTTTTGAAGACCTTTAGCAGTTTAACCTGCCAAATTTTATATGTCTTTTGGTTTATAAATCGACTCTAGAAAATGACAATATTTAATACCAATAAACACAACATTAGCAGAAGCCAGCCTAGTGCGCGTCCATTCACCCGCTGGATAATCCCGGGAGACTGGATTCTGAGGGCTTAGATTATTATTGCAGTGAAGCTTACGGTATTGTATTATTCGATTGATCGTTAATAAATAATTTCTGACTAATATTATTCACTTTCGGGAAATATTAACAGTTCCTTTAGGACGTGGCGCTCTATCTAAGTAAACAGAGATATGACTTATACTAATCACAACGGTAAGTCGGTAAGGCTTATGATTCACGTATGAGGCGCATTCTTTAGGAAATGCTTAGTTATCAATCACAATCATGCACACTACCGGTAACACACAATACTGCCCACTAATTTGCCGACCGTCAATGATTTTTATCATATATAAAGAGAACAGCAACGGACCAATGTAGTGCTTATCAAATAGCATTAAATTCACTACAAACCACAACAATATAAGTCGCAATCGCTATATATATAACCCGCCTCTCTAACCTGTAGTGTATCAAGAAAATTGGGAAATTTGGGTTCTTTATAAATGTTCTCCAAATAATATTCAATCCACTGATATAAGATATGACAACAGTAAAACATTAAGACGGTTAAGATATGATATGCACTGATATGGACCGATATGTGAGTTGTTATGAACCGATAACAGTCATACGCTCTATAATCTTAAGCCTACTAATGTTTCTTTCTAGAGCCGTTGTTTCTGGCTTAGACAGCAATAACAACAAAGTATCAGTAAAAAACTGTAAGACTGAACAATCCCAGTATGATCGGCTCAAAGCTCCACATTGACAGAGAGAATCGCTCTGATTGGCTGAAGCCAAACAAAGAACCATGCGTCCAATGGCTGTTTCCATTTAAGCAACCAGCTGCTAGATGTCGTAATCTGAATCATCACGGCTAAGCTGTGTAAAAGTATTTGCCGTATTGCGGGTTTTTTGCCTTACCATGTCCGCTAAAACACGTATATAGCAGAATGACTTTTATGTCCGTTAAAACACCTGTAACGGTACCTTGCGGGCGAGGGGAATATATATACAGTTAGAGAACCTTTTTTAGAGTATTCCAGCGCCTGGGGGGAAACTGGATTGCGAAGCAAAGGGGCCAGTTATATCCCACAGAAGCTTTTACACCAATGCCCTTTAAGGTGCGTCTCAAGAAAGTCACGGGATGTTGTGCTGCATGCTTATTAACTCCATGAGGCTGCCAAAGTACAAGATTATGCACTGGCTGGTGCTCACGGCGAAAGCAATGTCCGTCAAAGCGGAGGCGGCTCCGTTAAAGTGTCAAACTGGGGGGGGGGGGGGGGGGGGGGCTGATATTGGAGATGTGTTCATTTCCATAACACAATGAACCCGGCGTAGCATTCTTGTGTACGTGTCTTCCAGAGATTCGGTGTCCTCAGCAGTTAGATGTGGGCATTGTACTTGACACAGTGAACCAGGCGTCGCATTCTTGTGAATGTGCCATCCAAGATATTTATTATTGATAGTAACAATGTGTTGGCAAGCTGTGTTTTTCGAGGTGTTTGTTATTATACATTTATAGGAAGGGATCTAGGGGTCTTAACCTCGAATGATAAGTTTATTTTACCGAAAATAACTTATCTTTTATTGGCGCATTTGTAGGACTTATCCCATCACATGCGTACTTTTAAACCGGGTAGTGTATAACTTTAGGAATCGCGTAACATTTATTGAAATTATTATCTCATATCTCTCCAAACCATGTACGCGTTTCGACCTTACTGGGTCTCATCAGCGTGGTGTCGGATTCGAACCTGGGACCTCGAGGTGGAAGCCGAGACTACAACCACTAGGCCACAGGTTCTTGAAATATGGAGTATTAATTTCAAAGCCAGTTGCCATTTTTATACGCATTTTTGTACGCATGTGATGGGATTTGTCTTACAATTGCGCCAATAAAAGATAAGTTATTTTCAGTAAAATAAACTTATCATTCGAGGTTAAGACACCTAGATCCCTTCCCACAAATCCAAAGATTTGGTGTCCTCAGCAGTTAGAGCCCAGCATGGACTCCCATAGAGGAGTTCTGGAACTACTGCTGCTCTAAGTAATCGGTCCTTAAGTTTCCGATTAATTCTCTGTGTCTTCCAAATCCTGGAAAGCCCATTCAAGGCTGCCCATGCCTTTCCCTTACGTATTCGAAGGTTCTCACCTGACTTCCGGATCCATGATCCCAGGTATCAGAAGTCGTCCACATGCTCAAGCATACCATCTTTTGAGCTTATGCTCATCCGATCAGAGACTTGCTGAGGACTTTCAAAGTTAACTGTCAAAATTTTGGTATTTTGGAGTTAATAAAAAGACCAACACTAGAAGCAGCCTGTTCTAATGAGCTGGGGAGCCGTTGGGCTCCCTTTAGTGATTCTGAGAGTGCTCCTAAGTCATCAGACTTCCAGATTTCCTCGACTTCTGGAGCCAGTAGGTGGAGTTACCATCACCCCATCATCATTATGCTGATCTAAGGACATGCGTAGAACATAGTCAACCACAATTATGAACAAGAAGAATGGTGCAAGTGTGTCTCCCTGAAGGACGCCCCATAATACTTCAAATGGTTCTGTGTCACCGTCAACAGTAGACACAAATGTTGTCGAAACATCGTATACTGATCTGATTGCTGCAATAATTTCATCAGGAATCCCATATAATGAAAGTATGCTGAACATACTTGACCAAGAGACTGAATCAAAGGCCTTGAAGGAATCAATAAAGATAACAGCCAGATGCCTGTCTTTCTTTTTTGATAACTCTTCAATTATCCTTCTAAGGGCCAAAATGTGCTCCATGGTCCCACGACCTTTACGGAACCCATTCTGATTTCCACGGAGCAGTCTCTCAATGGGATCCCTGATGCGATTTAATATAATTATATTGTATAGCTTTGCAGCAATCGAGATCTATGAGATTCCCCGAAAAGAACCATAGAGTTTTAGGTTGCCCTTCTTGGGAACTGGCACCAACTTATTTGTTTTCATTTCTTGTGGGACTCATGTTGTTCGGTACATGTCTAATATGATGGGATAGATGAGCTTTAAACACTCAGGTATTTTAAAGACCTCAGGGGGACATCATCTACTCCACTGGCACGATTGGTCTTAATGCTCTTTGCAGCAGCCTTCACTTCTGCAAATGAGATATCGCCAATGGGAATATCTGGGAGTACAGACTCAGACACTTTTACTTCTATAATGTTATCAGGCAATACCGTGTCCTTATTGAGGAGCATTTCAACGTGGGCCTTCCAACCATTGAGGTGATCGGCCGGTGATTCTGCCTTAACCTTGGTGGTTGGTTGGCTTTTCCACCCAGTAAGCAAGTTGATCGATTTCCATGCCTGGGATGATTGCCTGCTGTCGTCAGCATCATTATGCTTTATACTTTAATATACAGTAAATGTAATACATTATGATCTTCTTATCATATCATTCATTTTAAATATAGGCCTATTACAGTAGTTGTTGCGTACCGGCAGTTATTGTTCAATATCACGCTTGCTTGGTGGCATTCGGGGTTGTGCTGAAGGAAGCACCAATCATAAGACGTGCCGCGGAGTCACTTACCGACAGCAACTGTCGGTGGTAATCCGATAAGTTCACTTGTAATTTAATTAAAATAGCCCAGGAAGAAACCTTTCCCGTCCCTCCGGGGTATCAGTTTCAAATAGTCGCACTTATCTGTCAGTCGATTAAGGGAATAACTCGCTTTTAATGAGATGCAACTAGCCTAATGTTTTTGATACGCTGTAGAATTCACACAAAAGTCACGCTTCTAAACTCAATGCCAAATCTCCTACATCGCAGACAAGAGGACTTGGTTCTTCTGATTATTTAATGAAGACTCTACGTGATTTACGTCATTATTAAGAAAATCATTTTTTTTACACAGGAAGGTGACAAAGTATGCTTGTGTCCTTTTCATTCATTGGCTGGCATCTGGCATTTATTTGTGAACTTCAGAGGACCAAATCCCACAAAGTGATGGATAGTATAAATGATATTGATTTGCTGTGCCCTATATGTTAATACGATGCGATTGATACGATTCCATCTATCTCTATATTGTAGGCTCTATACAGTATCATCCAGTTGGCCTTTGTTTACCGAGTTGCCGAAACGCATTTATCAGTTTGCTTAAGCGCATCCTGTTAACAGTTGCCGAAATGAAACAATGAGTTGCCGAAATGCGACCATGTTGTGTCTTGTGACCATGTTGCCGAAACGCGACTATGAGTTGCCGAAACGCGGCTCTAACGATACTATAAGCTGCCGAGGGATGTAAGGCATCGACCCGTTCTGGCTAGTCCATTTAAACCATTCTTTGCTATATTATTACATTATTTGCAGGCAGATAATCTAATATTTTATTTTTTTTGTAAATCCCCAAACTTGCAACAACTAACATACGTAAGAGAGTTTAATTGAAAAGGATTATAGAACGGTATGCTCATCTTTTTTGTGAAACTGCTGTAAGTTAGAAATGCTGTGTGTCAATTTGTAAGCAAAGCATTTATACAGAAACAGATATTAAAAATAACTGATATCGGAATAGGAGCTCCTTGGGAGTTGAGCAAAAATATTATTGGAAAATCCATCTGGATTTACACTCAATCTTCCAAAAGAGACGTTGCAATAAATAATTGTATAATTATATATCAACTATTATTAAAATATCCAGACTTATTAACAGATGACGTCACCACCAGATACCGCGAGCACCGACTCGAGCGTGACAAATACTTTATTACTTTCTGGACGGACCCGGATTTAAGAATTCCCTTTGGACCCGGTCAGCGTAATAGACACCGTATTACTCGCGATTCCGCCCATCATGGGTTCCACCACCTCATCTGCCTCAACCAAACGCCGTTCCACCCGTTATCGCCCGACTGTATTTGTCGCCACTGTAACCTCTCCTGTAGAAAACGCTATCACGCACTGAACTGTAAAGATTGCCCTCCACTTTCCCATCTCGCATCTCAATAATATTAATAATTTTATCTTTATATTTGTGTATATTATTATATCTGTAATTTTTAATGATTGTCATTTAACCCCGCATGGGGGTGTATCATTATTACTGTATATCAACTATATGGAGAGGCTCCGAATATAAATGCCGAATCAATTACTTCGTCACATAATAATGCTGTGCATCTAAAAATACATCCACTCACTCTAACGAGAATCGAAACATTTCCGATGCCTGTAACAGTTCACATCCAAAATGTCTCAGCATTAAAAACCTGCGTAGAGGCTTTAGTACATGGCGAGTGAAAATTGTTAATTCCGTAACTTTGTGTATTTATATAAGTCCGGCTCCCCTCCAATCCCTTACCCTATGGGCCTATGGCATTGCGGTTAATCCGTATTGTGGCGTCTTTCTCTCGTTTTCTAAAGCACTGTATAATTGTAGCATCTGGAGAAAAATCAATAGCAGATTTATTAATTTTTACGGAACACTACGGGTAAATGCAGGTACTGCGTTATTATCTCGCGTAAAAATGTTGCGGAAAATATTAGAAAATATATTTGTTCCCGAGAACGGATATATATATACCAGATTTATCTTTTTGATTCATGAGGCGCATATATATATATTTATATAATTCCTTAATAAAACATAAAAGCATATGTTTGCATGCTAAAATGGATGTACAAACTAATAAAATAGTCACACAGTAAAAATGTTGTAAAAACATCATACTGTACAGTGTAGTGTACAAGCATCGATAACTGGAATAATTAATGGATGGAGGCGTTAATTTCCAAAACAATTGGAGGATAAAATAAAGTATTAATTAATAAATTAGCAAACAGATATGTACCCGTATATATATATAATATATGTATATAATTAATTATGTATAAGTTAAATTTGAGTTTATGTGAAGTTCATCCGGAGTACTTTAAATAAAATATATAGAAAGCATTCATAGCTTACAAATTAGAAATTAATTAAAATAAATTAAAATGCTGGCGCGAAATAGCGAAATAAGGCCCCGGGAACTTTGCCGGATTTAAAGCTGTCGTGGTGAAATCTGTATAGGCCTCAATAAGACCACAAGAGACTTTCAAACAATTTTTTTGCGGAACAAAGACTTCTCTCACATAATCAAGTTGATATGACGATTGTAAGCGCTCTCTTGTGTAGAAAATCTGGCCTGCTTTGAGTAGATGACTGACGGGGAACTTTAAGAATAATATTTGTTATTTAGTTTGCCTGAAGAATGGGTTGCCACTATTTTTAAAAATAAAATTCGATATTTTAAAAAAGGCACTCTAGATATTTTTAATCGCAAAACTGCAAAGTTAGAAAAAGACTGTCGTATTTTATTATTACAGACACTACTAACTTTCTTTCTTTCCAAAAACGTACAAATTGTTGGAAAATAGCGGACAGTTACTCTTACTACAGGTTAATACTGTATGTAGGCCTCCAGCACAGTAAGAAAGTCCTTAAATATTTATCTTTGAAAGCACAAAACCGTGATAAAAGTTTTGTCTGGTCAGTTTTTCATTTACCATTTCAGCAATTTTCATGTTTGACTAGGCCTACTCTGTCTGTCTGTCTGTTCAGTCTGTTTCTATTTTGGTTGGTCTGTCTGTCATATTATAAGATAAGCACGCACCAAACGTTTTGATATGGGAATTTTCCTGGTTACTAATATACAGTAATTTCCTATGTCAATTGTAAAGGTTGATGGCGATCAATCAGTCTGTTGTCTGTCCGTTTGTCGGCTACATTTTGAGGGAGAGACCGACAGATAAACACTAGCATAAAAATTATTACATGATTTTTCATCCACCTCTATATGAAACATCACTTGGATATGAAACAGTATACAATCCCGGATGGCTTCTATTGGAGTCAACCAATTACTGTAGTTAGTTTAGTTGTGTGAGTTTCTGACGGTGTTATTATTCAATATGCGGAAGTGTAATCGAGTATGATTACTTATATATCCTTAAACCTTAAAGAAAACAAAAAGTCCAACCATCATAGCGACAAGTTAATTATCTATAACCGTGTAGGATAATACAGTACAAGTAGAAGTAATCTGTCAAACGCAATAAGCAGATTGTAGAGTAGATGGTAAAATAGCAAGGTTATCTATCTACTGTATATTGTATTCCACACGTGACCTTTTATAATATATAGTCGCAATAGTGTACAATATTCACTGTTTGGTGGTTCCGGTCGAGGGACAGTAGTAGCTGACACATCCATCCGTGTTTGCGAATGCCGATCTAGACAGATCTACAGTAGGGGTGTTTGGTTGAGAAACAGATGTGGTGGGTTACCGTAACGGTAGGCCTAGGCCTACTGGCAGTATAGGGATATAATGTACTGTACGTGTAATTGTAATTTTAGTTGCTAGGTAATGATAGGCCAAAACAGGTGTTGCTGTGTTTATTATTGAATGTTTATGAGATTTGAATTTGAAAGTTTGTGTAATTTTTATTCATATACTGTAGGCCTACTGTATGACACTTTGGAAGTTTTCAAAAATATACACTAGCTAACTGATGTATCACTTTACTTTCAACCAAAATCACGCCTACCCCTTCTATTACAATATCATAGAGTAAATTGTACTGTGGGGCGAGACACGTAGTCGGCGAGCCTTGGCATACGGTTCATATAGGGCAAATGGGGCATGTCCGTCTGTCCGTCTGTCTGTCTGTCCGTCTGTCTGGTAAATGTTTGAACGCGAATTTCTCGGCATCGCTCGTTCGGAATTGAACCAAACTTAGTAGGTAAGCAGTAGAGAGAAAGTTTAGAAAGTTTGTAAAGTTTGGTGAAAAATCATGCAGTCTGACGTCAGCTACGACAGATTATGTGGTTTTTAGAAAATGTTAAATTTCTCGGGAACGCCTCATTTTCCTGAGCTGAAATTTTGGTTACTTGTAGATAATCATGAAGTCTATCTTTTACGAAATTGAAAAGTTAAGACATTTAATTGGGGATCCGCTAGAGACTCCGAAGTAATGACATAGGCCTACCGGTACGGTAGGCCTACTGCTGTACCTATCAGTAGTGATTACGAAATTGCAGTATAAAACTTTAATACCTTCAATGGCCAGCTCGTTACCTCGAGCGGTGTTGGCTGAGTGGATAAGGCGTTGGACTAGCCATCCAATGGGATCTTCTCGCGCTGGTTCGAATCATATCTCTGGCAAAACTTATTTTGCACGTTTTTTATATTAAATTCTTTAAAGCCAACAACAATTACTAGAATTAAACCAACTTTTATTACATCATATATGCAGTCTATTAGAAATTTAGAAATAATCTGAGTTTTTATCAAAATAAGACTGTCGGACACTCGGTACCGGTAGTTTCAGACTTTTGATAAAAACTAAAATAAGTCGTTCAATCAAATGATGAATTAAACCAAACTTGTACGTATGCACTCCATTAAAAGTTTGGAAAGTATCTGAAGTTTGGTCAAAAATAGGTCAGTCGGTACCGGTGGTTTCAGACTTTTTATAAAAACCGAAATAAGTCGGGCAATTGCAGTTCAGACTTTTATATAAACCGAAATAAGTCGGGCAATTGCAGATTAAATTAAACCAAAATTTGTACGTATGCACTCTCGTGCTGCGCGAAGTCCCCACGAACGTGTACCTTTACCTACAGTAATTGAAAAGGGTAACTCAGATATACAGAGAATGTGGTTAACATGGTTGATCACACTGTAGGTTTACTGTAGGTCCATTATTTAACGACATGCAATCCCATAGCTGCGCAGGCCCTGCAGACTGCAGGATTTAATTAATACACATGCTGACATGTATGGTGATATACAGTACCTTCAGGGATAATCCACCTGCCCAATTACATTAATTAACATCCTGATAAATTTATTAAACTTAATTAAAATTTCACTATTCCAGTCACGAGGAGATAACTGTTCGCGTGTGGTGCATAGCGACATGAAGACATCTGATATTCCCATTGAAAACACGAAATCTTTAAGTTGTGAATAGCCAGCCAATCGCGGAATGGAATTAAAAATCTTATCAGTGATTGGCTATTCATTAGCCTTTACTTTATACTAAACGGTAAACATCTTTGGAGGGAAATTTAATTATAAGACATACTGGAATGTGGACTGTGGAAGATGCAGAATACATTTCATCAACTATCAGACTATCAGCACACAGCCATAGTCAGGGAGTTCGATTATATTCGGTATTTACGTAGCAAAACACAAACATATAGGCCTACTTCTGTAAGAATACCGGTAGGCGTAGGCCATCTAACTATTAATTGGGTTGAGTTTTGAGTTGTCTGAATGGCATCAGGGCATGACATCCTGATTGCAGTGGACCTGATGCTCGGCCAACGCTGTGGTCTTTAACGTCCAGTATTCAGAGTCACAGTTCACAGTCAATCTGTGGCAATCAGCTGATTCATTTGACAGGTTTGTCTGTTTGTGTTACAAATTAATTTTTATTATAGATTATGTGATTTCCCCATCGCGCCAGCGGTGCGGATCGAAGACTAAACAAAACTTTCTGACCTTTATGTATTTATTTTCGATTTCGTACTATCAAATTCAAATACCGGTACTACACCAACACCACCAGAGTGCTACTACTGTAATACTGTAGATTATAAGTAGGTAGGACTGCAGTAAGTACCGGTAGCCTAGCAGGATGCGAGGCCGAAGCACAAGCACCCAGACTTAGTCTAATCTAACCAATACAAATGCAACCAAACCTCGTGGAAGAAACGCCCTTCCTTAACCAAAACCTAAAATATGCCGGTAATCCGAACAAGTGGCGGGTGCAGGGTGGCGCGGCAGGACTACTGGACTAGTTTTTCCGCAGCTCTCCACTCTCAGATAAGAGCTTTTCTGACACTGGCGACACTTTTAGTACCGATACTGACATCGCTGACTCAACTAGTCTCGAAAGCATTCTACATCTACATCTTCAACAGGCCATAGAATGTGCGGTTGTTTAACAGTTTAATCATTAATGGGGAAAAATTCCCGTTAAATAAATGATTCCTAACCCTAAGTGACCAAACGCCCAGTTTTGGTACGGTTTCGGTATTGCATTAAAAAAGTAAGTATTTCTTAGGCCTCAGCAATAATAAATTGTGAATGTTTCTGATATGTTAAAATTGCAATTTATCTGGTGTAAAGGGTAGGCCACCTAACCAAAATCAACGACATTTAATCTTGATATTTATCAGTTTCAGGGATATTGAATTATTTAATTATCATCCAAACATTCGGATAAATAAGATGAAATATGCATGTAGAATATACTGTTGGTAGCGCACAAACTAGGTAGGTTGTTAAGAGGTGGTTTACTAAATTATTAAAATAAATAAATTTTTTAAAATTATTATTATTATTGCATATTATTATTAAAAGAATTAGAGTTCCAGGGTCTTTAAAAATATTGCTTTCCGCAACGATGTGGTGTTTGGTGGGATCCCCTCGCAGATTGTGTAATGTAAGTTCGTATCCGCAGCGCGGTGACACAGTTTGCATTTGCAGGTATCAGGTTTCAGGGATATGATTACCGGTAATTAATTAGTTCTTAATTTAATGGTAAATATGTCTCCTTTTCTAATATCCTTACAACGCATAGTAATTTTTCAGGGACCTCGTGTTGTTTAGCCTACAGTATAGTAACTGGGTTATTTATTATCGACTACAGAGTTATGAATTGCGTTATATCCCAACTACCTATTACCGCGGTAAAACTATACAAGAGCGACTACGTTTTTATAGGTGAGTAACATACATGAGTAATTGCGTATCTGAGTATGGGAGATCGGTTATACTGGCCACTGCTACAGATCGGTTCTACTGGCCACTGCTACAGATCGGTTCTACTGGCCACTACCACAGATCGGTTCTACTGGCCACTGCTACAGATCGGTTCTACTGGCCACTACCACAGATCGGTTCTACTGGCCACTGCCACAGATCGGTTCTACTGGCCACTGCCACAGATCGGTTCTACTGGCCACTGCTACAGATCGGTTATACTGGCCACTGCTACAGATCGGTTCTACTGGCCACTGCTACAGATCGGTTCTACTGGCCACTGCTACAGATCGGTTCTACTGGCCACTACTACAGATCGGTTCTACTGGCCACTGCTACAGATCGGTTCTACTGGCCACTACCACAGATCGGTTCTACTGGCCACTGCTACAGATCGGTTCTACTGGCCACTACCACAGATCGGTTCTACTGGCCACTGCCACAGATCGGTTCTACTGGCCACTGCCACAGATCGGTTCTACTGGCCACTGCTACAGATCGGTTATACTGGCCACTGCTACAGATCGGTTCTACTGGCCACTGCTACAGATCGGTTCTACTGGCCACTGCTACAGATCGGTTCTACTGGCCACTACCACAGATCGGTTCTACTGGCCACTGCTACAGATCGGTTCTACTGGCCACTGCCACAGATCGCTTCTACTGGCCAGGCCACTGTCAAAGATCGGTTCTACTGGCCACTGCCACAGATCGGTTCTACTGGCCACTGCTACAGATCGGTTTTACTGGCCACTACCACAGATCGGTTCTACTGGCCACTGCCCCAGATCGGTTCTACCGGCCACTACCACAGATCGGTTCTACTGGCCACTGCTACAGATCGGTTCTACTGGCCACTGCCACAGATCGGTTCTACTGGCCACTGCCACAGATCGGTTCTACTGGCCACTGCTACAGATCGGTTCTACTGGCCACTGCTACAGATCGGTTCTACTGGCCACTGCTACAGATCGGTTCTACTGGCCACTGCCACAGATCGGTTCTACCGGCCACTACCACAGATCGGTTCTGCCGGCCACTACCACAGATCGGTTCTACTGGCCACTGCTACAGATCGGTTCTACTGGCCACTGCCACAGATCTGTTCTACTGGCCACTACCACAGATCGGTTCTACTGGCCACTGCCACAGATCGGTTCTACTGGCCACTACCACAGATCGGTTCTACTTGCCACTGCTACAGATCGGTTCTACTGGCCACTACCACAGATCGGTTCTACTGGCCACTGCCACAGATCGGTTATACTGGCCACTGCTACAGATCGGTTCTACTTGCCACTGCCACAGATCGCTTCTACTGGCCAGGCCACTGTCAAAGATCGGTTCTACTGGCCACTGCCACAGATCGGTTCTACTGGCCACTGCTACAGATCGGTTCTACTGGCCACTACCACAGATCGGTTCTACTGGCCACTGCCACAGATCGGTTCTACTGGCCACTGCCACAGATCGGTTCTACTGGCCACTGCTACAGATCGGTTATACTGGCCACTGCTACAGATCGGTTCTACAGGCCACTGCTACAGATCGGTTCTACTGGCCACTACCACAGATCGGTTCTACTGGCCACTGCTACAGATCGGTTATACTGGCCACTACCACAGATCGGTTATACTGGCCACTGCTACAGATCGGTTCTACTGGCCACTGCCACAGATCGGTTCTACTGGCCACTGCTACTGATCGGTTATACTGGCCACTGCTACAGATCGGTTCTACTGGCCACTGCTACAGATCGGTTCTACTGGCCACTACCACAGATCGGTTCTACTGGCCACTGCTACAGATCGGTTATACTGGCCACTACCACAGATCGGTTGTACTGGCCACTGCTACAGATCGGTTCTACTGGCCACTGCCACAGATCGCTTCTACTGGCCAGGCCACTGTCAAAGATCGGTTCTACTGGCCACTGCCACAGATCGGTTCTACTGGCCACTGCCACAGATCGGTTCTACCGGCCACTACCACAGATCGGTTCTACCGGCCATTACCACAGATTGGTTCTACTGGCCACTGCCACAGATCGGTTCTACCGGCCACTACCACAGATCGGTTCTACCGGCCATTACCACAGATTGGTTCTACTGGCCACTGCCACAGATCGGTTCTACTGGACTTTACCACAGAACGGTTCTACTGGCCACTGCCACAGATCGCTTCCACTGGCTAGGCCACTGTCAAAGATCGGTTCTACTGGCCACTGCCACATATCGGTTATACTGGCCACTGCTACAGATCGGTTCTACTGGCCACTACCACAGATCGGTTCTACTGGCCACTGCTACAGATCGGTTATACTGGCCACTACCACAGATCGGTTATACTGGCCACTACCACACGTCGGTTCCACTGGCCACTGCCACAGATCGGTACTACTGGCCACTACCACAGATCGGTTCTACTGGCCACTGCTACAGATCGGTTCTACTGGCCACTACCACAGTTCGGTTCTACTGGCCACTGCCACAGATCGGTTCTACTGGCCACTGCCACAGATCGGTTCTACTGGCCACTGCTACAGATCGGTTATACTGGCCACTGCTACAGATCGGTTCTACTGGCCACTGCTACAGATCGGTTCTACTGGCCACTACCACAGATCGGTTCTAATGGCCACTGCTACAGATCGGTTATACTGGCCACTACCACAGATCGGTTATACTGGCCACTGCTACAGATCGGTTCTACTGGCCGCTGCCACAGATCGCTTCTACTGGCCAGGCCACTGTCAAAGATCGGTTCTACTAGCCACTGCCACAGATCGGTTCTACTGGCCACTGCCACAGATCGGTTCTACCGGCCACTACCACAGATCGGTTCTACTGGCCACTGCCACAGATCGGTTCTACTGGCCACTGCCACAGATCGGTTCTACTGGCCACTGCTACAGATCGGTTCTACTGGCCACTACCACAGATCGGTTCTACTGGCCACTGCTACAGATCGGTTCTACTGGCCACTACCACAGATCGGTTCTACTGGCCACTGCCACAGATCGGTTCTACTGGCCACTGCCACAGATCGGTTCTACTGGCCACTGCTACAGATCGGTTATACTGGCCACTGCTACAGATCGGTTCTACTGGCCACTGCTACAGATCGGTTCTACTGGCCACTGCTACAGATCGGTTCTACTGGCCACTACCACAGATCGGTTCTACTGGCCACTGCTACAGATCGGCTATACTGGCCACTACCACAGATCGGTTATACTGGGCACTGCTACAGATCGGTTCTACTGGCCACTGCCACAGATCGCTTCTACTGGCCAGGCCACTGTCAAAGATCGGTTCTACTGGCCACTGCCACAGATCGGTTCTACTGGCCACTGCTACAGATCGGTTTTACTGGCCACTACCACAGATCGGTTCTACTGGCCACTGCCCCAGATCGGTTCTACCGGCCACTACCACAGATCGGTTCTACTGGCCACTGCTACAGATCGGTTCTACTGGCCACTGCCACAGATCGGTTCTACTGGCCACTGCCACAGATCGGTTCTACTGGCCACTGCTACAGATCGGTTCTACTGGCCACTGCTACAGATCGGTTCTACTGGCCACTGCTACAGATCGGTTCTACTGGCCACTGCCACAGATCGGTTCTACCGGCCACTACCACAGATCGGTTCTACCGGCCACTACCACAGATCGGTTCTACTGGCCACTGCTACAGATCGGTTCTACTGGCCACTGCCACAGATCTGTTCTACTGGCCACTACCACAGATCGGTTCTACTGGCCACTGCTACAGATCGGTTCTACTGGCCACTACCACAGATCGGTTCTACTGGCCACTGCCACAGATCGGTTCTACTGGCCACTGCCACAGATCGGTTCTACTGGCCACTGCTACAGATCGGTTATACTGGCCACTGCTACAGATCGGTTCTACTGGCCACTGCTACAGATCGGTTCTACTGGCCACTGCTACAGATCGGTTCTACTTGCCACTACCACAGATCGGTTCTACTGGCCACTGCCACAGATCGGTTATACTGGCCACTGCTACAGATCGGTTCTACTGGCCACTGCCACAGATCGCTTCTACTGGCCAGGCCACTGTCAAAGATCGGTTCTACTGGCCACTGCCACAGATCGGTTCTACTGGCCACTGCTACAGATCGGTTCTACTGGCCACTGCTACAGATCGGTTCTACTGGCCACTGCTACAGATCGGTTCTACTGGCCACTGCCACAGATCGGTTCTACTGGCCACTACCACAGATCGGTTCTACTTGCCACTGCTACAGATCGGTTCTACTGGCCACTACCACAGATCGGTTCTACTGGCCACTGCCACAGATCGGTTATACTGGCCACTGCTACAGATCGGTTCTACTGGCCACTGCCACAGATAGCTTCTACTGGCCAGGCCACTGTCAATGATCGGTTCTACTGGCCACTGCCACAGATCGGTTCTACTGGCCACTGCTACAGATCGGTTCTACTGGCCACTACCACAGATCGGTTCTACTGGCCACTGTCACAGATCGGTTCTACTGGCCACTGCCACAGATCGGTTCTACTGGCCACTGCTACAGATCGGTTATACTGGCCACTGCTACAGATCGGTTCTACTGGCCACTGCTACAGATCGGTTCTACTGGCCACTACCACAGATCGGTTCTACTGGCCACTGCTACAGATCGGTTATACTGGCCACTACCACAGATCGGTTATACTGGCCACTGCTACAGATCGGTTCTACTGGCCACTGCCACAGATCGGTTCTACTGGCCACTGCTACTGATCGGTTATACTGGCCACTGCTACAGATCGGTTCTACTGGCCACTGCTACAGATCGGTTCTACTGGCCACTACCACAGATCGGTTCTACTGGCCACTGCTACAGATCGGTTATACTGGCCACTACCACAGATCGGTTGTACTGGCCACTGCTACAGATCGGTTCTACTGGCCACTGCCACAGATCGCTTCTACTGGCCAGGCCACTGTCAAAGATCGGTTCTACTGGCCACTGCCACAGATCGGTTCTACTGGCCACTGCCACAGATCGGTTCTACCGGCCACTACCACAGATCGGTTCTACCGGCCATTACCACAGATTGGTTCTACTGGCCACTGCCACAGATCGGTTCTACCGGCCACTACCACAGATCGGTTCTACCGGCCATTACCACAGATTGGTTCTACTGGCCACTGCCACAGATCGGTTCTACTGGACTTTACCACAGAACGGTTCTACTGGCCACTGCCACAGATCGCTTCCACTGGCTAGGCCACTGTCAAAGATCGGTTCTACTGGCCACTGCCACATATCGGTTATACTGGCCACTGCTACAGATCGGTTCTACTGGCCACTACCACAGATCGGTTCTACTGGCCACTGCTACAGATCGGTTATTCTGGCCACTACCACAGATCGGTTATACTGGCCACTGCTACAGATCGGTTTTACTGGCCACTGCCACAGATCGGTTCTACTGGCCACTGCTACTGATCGGTTATACTGGCCACTGCTACAGATCGGTTCTACTGGCCACTGCTACAGATCGGTTCTACTGGCCACTACCACAGATCGGTTCTACTGGCCACTGCTACAGATCGGTTATACTGGCCACTACCACAGATCCGTTGTACTGGCCACTGCTACAGATCGGTTCTACTGGCCACTGCCACAGATCGCTTCTACTGGCCAGGCCACTGTCAAAGATCGGTTCTACTGGCCACTGCCACAGATCGGTTCTACTGGCCACTGCCACAGATCGGTTCTACCGGCCACTACCACAGATCGGTTCTACCGGCCATTACCACAGATTGGTTCTACTGGCCACTGCCACAGATCGGTTCTACCGGCCACTACCACAGATCGGTTCTACCGGCCATTACCACAGATTGGTTCTACTGGCCACTGCCACAGATCGGTTCTACTGGACTTTACCACAGAACGGTTCTACTGGCCACTGCCACAGATCGCTTCCACTGGCTAGGCCACTGTCAAAGATCGGTTCTACTGGCCACTGCCACATATCGGTTATACTGGCCACTGCTACAGATCGGTTCTACTGGCCACTACCACAGATCGGTTCTACTGGCCACTGCTACAGATCGGTTATACTGGCCACTACCACAGATCGGTTATACTGGCCACTACCACACGTCGGTTCCACTGGCCACTGCCACAGATCGGTACTACTGGCCACTACCACAGATCGGTTCTACTGGCCACTGCTACAGATCGGTTCTACTGGCCACTACCACAGTTCGGTTCTACTGGCCACTGCCACAGATCGGTTCTACTGGCCACTGCCACAGATCGGTTCTACTGGCCACTGCTACAGATCGGTTATACTGGCCACTGCTACAGATCGGTTCTACTGGCCACTGCTACAGATCGGTTCTACTGGCCACTACCACAGATCGGTTCTAATGGCCACTGCTACAGATCGGTTATACTGGCCACTACCACAGATCGGTTATACTGGCCACTGCTACAGATCGGTTCTACTGGCCGCTGCCACAGATCGCTTCTACTGGCCAGGCCACTGTCAAAGATCGGTTCTACTAGCCACTGCCACAGATCGGTTCTACTGGCCACTGCCACAGATCGGTTCTACCGGCCACTACCACAGATCGGTTCTACTGGCCACTGCCACAGATCGGTTCTACTGGCCACTGCCACAGATCGGTTCTACTGGCCACTGCTACAGATCGGTTCTACTGGCCACTACCACAGATCGGTTCTACTGGCCACTGCTACAGATCGGTTCTACTGGCCACTACCACAGATCGGTTCTACTGGCCACTGCCACAGATCGGTTCTACTGGCCACTGCCACAGATCGGTTCTACTGGCCACTGCTACAGATCGGTTATACTGGCCACTGCTACAGATCGGTTCTACTGGCCACTGCTACAGATCGGTTCTACTGGCCACTGCTACAGATCGGTTCTACTGGCCACTACCACAGATCGGTTCTACTGGCCACTGCTACAGATCGGCTATACTGGCCACTACCACAGATCGGTTATACTGGGCACTGCTACAGATCGGTTCTACTGGCCACTGCCACAGATCGCTTCTACTGGCCAGGCCACTGTCAAAGATCGGTTCTACTGGCCACTGCCACAGATCGGTTCTACTGGCCACTGCTACAGATCGGTTTTACTGGCCACTACCACAGATCGGTTCTACTGGCCACTGCCCCAGATCGGTTCTACCGGCCACTACCACAGATCGGTTCTACTGGCCACTGCTACAGATCGGTTCTACTGGCCACTGCCACAGATCGGTTCTACTGGCCACTGCCACAGATCGGTTCTACTGGCCACTGCTACAGATCGGTTCTACTGGCCACTGCTACAGATCGGTTCTACTGGCCACTGCTACAGATCGGTTCTACTGGCCACTGCCACAGATCGGTTCTACCGGCCACTACCACAGATCGGTTCTACCGGCCACTACCACAGATCGGTTCTACTGGCCACTGCTACAGATCGGTTCTACTGGCCACTGCCACAGATCTGTTCTACTGGCCACTACCACAGATCGGTTCTACTGGCCACTGCTACAGATCGGTTCTACTGGCCACTACCACAGATCGGTTCTACTGGCCACTGCCACAGATCGGTTCTACTGGCCACTGCCACAGATCGGTTCTACTGGCCACTGCTACAGATCGGTTATACTGGCCACTGCTACAGATCGGTTCTACCGGCCACTACCACAGATCGGTTCTACTGGCCACTGCTACAGATCGGTTCTACTGGCCACTGCCACAGATCGGTTCTACTGGCCACTGCCACAGATCGGTTCTACTGGCCACTGCTACAGATCGGTTCTACTGGCCACTGCTACAGATCGGTTCTACTGGCCACTGCTACAGATCGGTTCTACTGGCCACTGCCACAGATCGGTTCTACCGGCCACTACCACAGATCGGTTCTACCGGCCACTACCACAGATCGGTTCTACTGGCCACTGCTACAGATCGGTTCTACTGGCCACTGCCACAGATCTGTTCTACTGGCCACTACCACAGATCGGTTCTACTGGCCACTGCTACAGATCGGTTCTACTGGCCACTACCACAGATCGGTTCTACTGGCCACTGCCACAGATCGGTTCTACTGGCCACTGCCCCAGATCGGTTCTACCGGCCACTACCACAGATCGGTTCTACTGGCCACTGCTACAGATCGGTTCTACTGGCCACTGCCACAGATCGGTTCTACTGGCCACTGCCACAGATCGGTTCTACTGGCCACTGCTACAGATCGGTTCTACTGGCCACTGCTACAGATCGGTTCTACTGGCCACTGCTACAGATCGGTTCTACTGGCCACTGCCACAGATCGGTTCTACCGGCCACTACCACAGATCGGTTCTACCGGCCACTACCACAGATCGGTTCTACTGGCCACTGCTACAGATCGGTTCTACTGGCCACTGCCACAGATCTGTTCTACTGGCCACTACCACAGATCGGTTCTACTGGCCACTGCTACAGATCGGTTCTACTGGCCACTACCACAGATCGGTTCTACTGGCCACTGCCACAGATCGGTTCTACTGGCCACTGCCACAGATCGGTTCTACTGGCCACTGCTACAGATCGGTTA
>JAUCBJ010005218.1:0-46493 GCA_032718475.1 Nemertoderma westbladi
TTTGTTACACATTTTCCCTTACGACACATGTCCTATATCGGCTAGAGTTCCGCCCGTGCCAACATTTTACTATAAAATGTGTATAGTTTACTAGTTTACTTCTTTTTAATGATAGTGTAAAGTATTCTAGGATATTTCGAATTATTTTTTTATTAAATAATGTTCTATAACCTAGAACATATTATTTTTTGTTCTAGAACATTTTTTAAAAATTATATTTTTTGTTTTTTTAACACTTTTTTTGTATAATTAACATATATATCTAGTGTCCCGTAATATAGTGTCATTTTCTGATGACACGGACCCCCCCCCCCCCAGATTTTTCTACAAATCTTTATCATATTGCTTGAAATTTGAAACACAACTAGTTCCACTCACCGTCGATGACCCCATGAAGCCGGAATTTTCGATTTTGCCTTTAAATTTTTTTATAAGCGTTTTAAAAAAGTGTCTTTTGCGAAATCGCACCCTCCGTATCGTAGACATTCTTCACATTAGTCGTAATTTTTTCATATCATTAAAAAGCTTGCGTTGCAAGGATTCCAAATATGTAACAATATCTGAATTTCGTTGAGAAACAGCTGAGATATAGGCGTTCAAAGATTGCAAGAATTATCGTTCGCTGAAGGCCATTTATTCTATTTAATAAATACACGATGTTCTGGAACATTTTGTTTAAGTATGAATAGCTACGCAATAGATATATTGGATAGGAATACCGCTGTTGCCAACCAACTTATAAAATAAATAACACATTCTAGAATTTTGTGTATTTATTAAATAGAATAAATGGCCTACAGCGAACGATAATTCTTGCAATCTTTGAACGCCTATATCTCAGCTGTTTCTCAACGAAATTCAGATATTGTTACATATTTGAATCCTTGCAACGCAAGCTTTTTAATGATATGAAAAAATTACGACTAATGTGAAGAATGACCACGATACAGAGGGTGCGATTTCGCAAAAGACACTTTTTTAAAACGCTTATAAAAAAAATTTAAAGGCAAAATCGAAAATTCCGGCTTCATGGGGTCATCGACGGTGAGTGGAACTAGTTGTGTTTCAAATTTCAAGCAATATGATAAAGATTTGTAGAAAAATCTGGGGGGGGGGGGGGGGTCCGTGTCATCTGAAAATGACACTATATTACGGGACATGGTGTACTCAAGTAATAATTTATAATTATAGCTAGTAAAAAATAGATGTCGATAGATGTCGACGATTGACTATTGATGCCATTATAGTGAATGTTAAGCTAGCTAAGATTTTAAAAAATGTTCTAGAATGCTATCGTTATGGTTAGTTGTTCTGTATTCCAATTTTTTTTTAATTAAACAATCATTTTAATATTTTTTTTTTAAAAGAACAAATATTCTATAATTTTTTTTATCGAATATTGTTAATAAAAATGTTCTAGAACATTTAGTACATGTTCTAGGACATTAAATAAATGTTCTAGAACTCTTATCAATAGAAAAAAACAGGCAACATAGCATACTCAATATAAGTTCTGGAACATTTATCAATAAAAAAAACTGACTAAAAAGAATGAAAATTTGTTGAAAAAAAAACAACGAAAATGTTGGCACGGGCGGAACTGTTCCCCCCATATCTATCAAATTACCTGACGTTTCACTGATTTGTCCATTTCTTACAAGAATTCCCTGATATATTTCCCTGACATTTCATGATAAATTGAAGTTCCCTGTCTATTCCAGATGAGTGGCAACCCTGTATATTGTATATAGCTCTGCAGTGGAGACTCTGACACGACAAAAGTGATATTTTATAAACAACGATGTTGTCTATAATATTACTCAATTATTCCAGAATAATATTTAGTTTCTCCATTCCGTAGTAGAGTTGTTAGTTGTAAATAGCAAATATAGCCAAAGAGGTCAGGTCATTTCCACTGCCAGCTTTTTGTTATTTCAGTATAGTTATGTTGGTATCTTTGTACGCATCTTTGTATGAAGTATACTTTGTTGTACTACAATGACAAAAATGGGTTATTTCCGTTAGTGCATTTCTGGGGTTAGTTCCTCATGCAATTGTAGTAAGTTATGCCATTGTTATACATAAATATTATTAAATGGTTAATGAACTGGGTGGAATTATCAAACAATAATGGTTATAAAAAACAGGATGATTCCTGGATGATTTTGTTTGCAATGTGTTGGTTGGTACTATAGTATAGGGCAACAAGGTTAATGGGATAATCGGTAGGATGACGTATTAAGGTTGTTCACTTGTGATACACCTATCGGAAATAGGGTGCCAAGCCAATGTGAAGAATACCAGATTTTCAAATTCCAGTCGAAATTTTATTGGAATTATTATGTAATATGAACACGCTTATTTCTATTATCGGTATATAAATTGTACAGATACAAATTCGTTTATTGTTTTGGTTAGATTTAGCCCTTCCGTTACCTGGGTCTTAGTGAAAACTTGGTATTCTTCACATAGGCTAAGTTGAAAATGAAATATAACAGCAGAATGTATGGTATACTTCACATATGCTATTACGGGTGTTGCTTAACATACTAAGGGTGTTTCTTTGACAAAGGGAGGAAGGGGGGGGGGGGGGGGTGGGGGGGTTAATGGTGTTTGTTTACTCATCATACTATACAACAGTGGTGGTTTAAGAGTGTTTCACCGGGACGGATTAGGTGTATTCCAAAGGGACATATCAATTGGTTAACCTCTTTTTGGGTTGTAGAGGCGGATACTGGAGTTCAACTTTTCTAGGAAGGATTAAGGTTTAATTTTTTACCTTAATATGTTGCGTGTCGCAGTGGCTGATTAACGGGTCTGCAACCAGGGGTATTGTTAAAGTTTCAGTTGAGTTTGGAGTTTGGGTATATCGAGTTAAGCAAGGGTTACCTCATGTATCCCCTACCAGCTCCTGAAGTCCGCTCTCATCCACTCCAATTCAATACGAACCGCTACAAGGGCCTCCAACGAACCTTGAAGCTACGCAAACAGGACTCTGCTTTCACAATATATACCATTATACAACCATCCACCATATATCTACCAACCATTACCATTACCATTAACCATATCATTTCTTACCATGACTATTTTACCATTGTGCCTGGTAAACAAGAAAAAAATCGAATAAATTATGGGAATTATCTAAAGAACTATTAACATATCAGTAAACAAATGGATTTAAACGCGTTGTTAATTTTTTAAATAAAATTTAAATGTTACAACATGAACCTATCAAATAAACATAAACAATACCGTACATCGAGTTTTCCAAATGGAACTATATTTTAATGTATTCCTATTCGTATTCAATTAAATAGGGCCTACACAAACCTTATACCAGCTCCTGTATATATAATATATATATATATATTTAGAGATCGGTACTGCCAACATTTTACACGACACCAACTACCAAAAACATATATATATATACAACACACACACACTCAATACCGGTAAGTATAAATACAGTTAGTAAAGGAAAAACATTTAAAAGAAAATCAAAAAGGGAAAAATATTATTACCAATAGACAAATCAAATACTGTAACGAAGCGTGTCAATGTCAGAGCGAAAATTCCGAAACAATAAAGATTAACAGTTGAGAAAAAAGTAGCTACCGGTACCGGTAGGATTCTATATTATTACCGGTACTTTTTATATATCCAGCAGATATTGCAGGAGGCGTATAAAAGTTAGATCAATATGCGATTTAGTTGTTTTAAACAATTCCAGTTGCCAGTTTCAATGCAATATCACACATATGGTATCGAATAAATATTGTCATATTTTGGGTTCACCCGAATACAGGAATAGGCCTACAGAAGATCTGATCATTAGCGACACAATTAACATAATTATATATACCAGTATTTAATTTGAGAAAATTAAAGTATCATCCTTTTATGGACCAATAATAGGCTAATTAACCAATTTAAGTTACCGGTACTTTAGTTTAAGGTAAATAGATCTGTAGAATAATTGAAATTTTTTTAAAAACCTTTTCTCTCTTGTCCTAAACCCCCAAAAGTTGATCACAAAACCTGCAATACCGGTATTGATCTAATTAATTAAACATTCATTTTTACGCCTGTTTTGCATATTTTTAACGTATTCGAATCTAACGTTTGGCATTGGTGTGGCACGTTGTTAATGTTATGTTAATTACACAAACAACTGAACAATAAATACCTTGATGCCATTCAGAGTGCCATTACGTTCGAACATTAGCCCACTGCGGTAAACTGAAAGAAGTTATTAACCAAGCCGTAAGAGAGAATAACAACGATCTCAATTTATAACCATGACGAAGGACAACAACAACATTAAATAAAAGTGTTGTTCAGTTGTTAGCTGAATCCTGGAATCGGCGTTTTTCGGATCCGAGTCTTTAGGATCTAGACCGACTGCGAGAGCGACCAGGTGCCACAGCGCGGGTAATAGCTGGGCTGCAATCCCGGGCGAAGTGCCCCCGCTGCCCGCACGTGTAGCATCGGCTCTCGGGGTCGAACCCCTGTCTACGCTCCCTGAGGCGATTTCTTGGGAACGCAATAGAAACCTTTACTTTACCGCCGCAAACACTTTCCCCATTTAGCTCATAAACTGCTCTTTCCGCATCATCTCTGTGTTTATAGACGATAAACGCGAAGCACGGAGGACTATTCGCGATCCAGATCTCTCGGAGAGGCCCGAATTCCCCAAAGCGACTTTCGAGTTCGCGTTTAGAAACATCGATACCGAGATCACCGATAAAAACTCGACAACCTTCATTCTCTTCGTGCGAGTTGTTGTATGACCCACCGCCTCCCCCCCTGTACCCCCCACCTCCCCCGTATCCCCCACCACTTCCCCCGTATCCCCCACCACCTCCCCCGTAACCCCCACCACCTCCCCCATAACCCCCACCACCTCCGTACCTCGGTGGGGGGGAGCGTCGACCATGGTACTGCCTCGGTGGACTGCGGTTGTTGTACCGCCGCGGCGGAGAGCGGTATCGCGCTGGAGATCTCGATCTACGGCGGTACGGAGCTGGCGAGCGCGAATGGGAGCGGTAGCGGCGTCTCCTAGGTGACGGTGATCTCGAGCGGGAACTCATTGTGAATCAGGCAGTCTGACAGGATTCAGGAATATCAGAAGAATATATCTGTATATAGGCTATAATATGAAAGTGGAAAGGGGTCCTACTAAAAACCGCAATTTACCGCAACTAATTGTCATTTTCAGCAGCCTTATGCTGTTATGGTCTAGTGGTGACAACCTTAGGCTTCCACGTAGGAGGCCCTGGTTCGATCCCTTGACCAGGCAACACTGTTTTTGCAGTGTTTTAAAAACGACAAAATTTACAATTAATGCTGTAATGTGATCAATATAAAACCAATAGGGCCTATCCCTATATGTTAACATTAGACTGTTAGAGGGTCCTACGAATTAGCAATTAGGCCTACCCCAAAATAGTCACAAAATGCCACAAAAAGGCTAAACTATTACCGGCACCCCAAAATAAGCCAACAATGTTTAGAAACGGCGAGGGAAAGGAGCAGGTTACAGTGGCAAGTTTTTCTAACCAAAACAATAAACGAGAGTGAAAAACAAGTATTTCGAGGTAGGCCTACCGTATTTTGGTTTGGGGTAGGCCTAATTCTGTAATTCGTAGGACCGTTTTTAAAACACTACACAAACAGAAAACAGTGCTACACGGTCAAGGCAGCAAGGGATCGAACAGGGCACAGGTTGACAGGGGTCTGGCTGTCTGGGGTCTCCTAATTTGAAGCCCAGGAATTTCGCCACTAGACCATGCAGCTGCTTGAAAATAACAACTAGTCTGCTAGTTGCGGTGAAGTGCGGTAAATTGCGGTAAGTTGCGGTAAATTGCGGTTTTTAGTAGGACCGGTGGAAAGGGCTGGGCAGCTGGGCCAGGTTGGAATTCATGCATGAGCGCGCAGGTACACTTTGTTGTTTTGAAATCACCGCGCACCTGAAATTGGCTCGTCGCGCACCTCATCATAATCCAAACAAAATCGCTCAGCTCATGTCATGCATATCTCAAAAAATCGCACAGTTCATAAGAACGTTGTAAACGCGCACAGTTTAAATATTTTTTCAAGAAAATGGGGTAGGCGACTCGGAAAATTTTTTTCGAGTTTTCGTTGGTTTCATGTGAAAGAGCATGTGAAAAAACCCAAGAGAGCAATTTTACTTAAAAAAAATTAATATTGGCCGAGTTATAGCAATTTTAAAACGCAAAATTAGCAACATCGAAAAATCAGGCTGTTTCAGACAACTGCACTAGTGACGTCACTAGTGCAGCAGTAAATGTTCATTGGTTACTATACAATATAAATCTCTTAGTAACTAAAATAAATTTTGTAGCTAATATTTATTTAGTGTGTTTTTGTGTTGTGTTAAGAATACATTATTTGATATCTTAATGTGGAAATTGATTCATGACAAGTTAATTATTCCAGAATAATAATTATTTTTCCCAAACTATACAGTTGTTAGCTATACAAATAAAACATATTTTGTAGCTAAAACTGCCAGGTGGTAGAAATCCAGTAGCTTATTGATGTTTTATTCAGCTTCAAAACTTATATTACTTTGGATTAGATTGTGGATTCGCACTTAGTTAGTAGTAAGTGGACATAGTTAGTCCAAGTAGCTGTAATGGATGACGTAGTAAAAATATCTTCAGCTGCCATCTCAATACAATCAGCATTAATCAGAATTTAGTTGAACTATAACTGTTACTTAGTTGAACTAGTACTGTATAATTTACATTTTTTAATTATCTATTTTTTCACAATTTTGGGAAATATATATTCCTTCCAGAAGCTACGACTACTTTTCAGTAAACTTTGCATGTATATGGAATCATATGATACTTCAACTATTTTCACTTCGCATTTATTTCAAAAGATGGATCTGCGATGCTAAACAAGGCCCATTGTTTATTGCAAAGATGCATTTGAAGTTGGATTTGTGCCATGAATTTAGCGCTTACGATATTCGATTGTGTAAGATAGGATTTTTAAATGCCATGTTTTGATGTTGGACATTTTACTTCTACCACATGCGTTGGTGTAATGGCATCTGAAATGGCATCAAAAAATAAGATTTTGTGGTATTTTATAAAAACACTAGCTACAATATTAAAACAGTACATACCATTGAAAACACTAGTTACCACAAACATTTGTTTTTATTTTCTTTAAAACATTTTTTTTTCACATGTAACTAGCCAAAATATGTCAAGAACATAAACCTATAGCCCAAAACATTATGTTTTGGTATTTTTTGGTATTTTTATATTTTTTGATGTCAAACCAAAAACAGCTATTATGAAAGGCAGAATAATGGTGACACGTGCAACACTAGTACCAGTAACACTTTACAGTGAACTGACAAAAAATCTCAATAATTTCCATCTAGTGCTAATCTACCCATCCCGCATTGTTCGCTGTAAAAACAATTAAAAAATAGATTAATGAAACGCCTGGCAGTATTTAGCTAGCTATATTTGTTTTTAGCTACAGCTCTACGGTACAGGTACATGAGGTATGGGCGAAATAAATATTATTCTAGAATAATTAACTTGATATGAATAATTTGCCTCCATACCGCTCTCCTATAATAAATACTTAGCTACATTAATTATTTGTTTGATTTTAGATACTGCAATATTATACTTTATATTAGCCAATCAACTGCGCTTGACAACTGTTGCTGTGTTATGGCTGACGTCACTCGTGCAGTTTTCTGAAACGGCCTGATTTTTTGATGTTGCTAATTTTGCGTTTTAAAATCGCTATAACTCGGCCAATATTAATTTTTTTTAAGTAAAATTGCTATCTGGGGTTTTTTCACATGCTCTTTCATATGAAACCAACAAAAACTCGAAAAAAAATTTCCGAGTCGTCTACCCCATTGCGTAACGTAGAACTAATGCAACACTGTTTTTTTGACAGACATTTGTAAATATTTTTATTTTGTATAGCGGTATACTCTCATGTGCATTTTTTTAAATTCTCATATATTTGTGCCCATTTTTTAAAATCTGCTTCATCACACACTGCTGTTCATGGTTACATATTTGTTATTTTATGCTACTATGTACGCTTATTTGTTGTAATTACATAACGTTTTTATCAGTTTATTGCATCATAAATTACAATAATTTTAAATTACTTACCGTTATACTAGGGCTCGATCGGAGTTGGGATTTGGCCGGAGCCGGAGCAGGAGCCGGAGTTGGACAATTTGGCCGGAGCCGGAGCAGGAGCCGGAGTTTTTCAAAAATTTTAAAAATTTAATTATTTATTTAAAAAAAATAAAGTATGGGTATCGTTCGCCAATCGCTCATAATCAATCATACTGTAGGTCTAATTAATTTCATAATTTATAGATTTACGAATTTTCAATTTAAAATTTAAGTAGGCCTAATTAATTTATCACGGCAGCACGGACAGACGGCTTGATGCTGACGGCGACGGCCTGATGCTGACGGCGACGGCCTGACGCTGACGGCTAAAAATTACCTACAGTACCTAACTCACTAACTGTCTAACTGTGGTAGAGGTGTGTACTGTAGGTAGCCTACCGTACGTGTACCAGTACTGCAGTACAGTATGCTGGCATGACAGCAGTAAATGCTGAAATGGCTGCAATGGTACAGTCTGAGTCTGACAGTGTACAATCATAGCAACTTTTACAATTTTTTTAAGTAGGGCCTATCTGTAATAGTCTGCTAGTCAGCCAGCTGGCCAGTACCAGTATACTGGTACTGGTACTGTACTGCAGTATACTGCAGTACAGTCGGTCAGTCATTGACTTTAAGTAAATAGCCTACTGCAGTATTATCAGATTATACTTGATATTGAAGCTGTACTACAGTACACAGTACTTATAGTGTTAAATAATTGTTCAAATTAGAACATGCACGAAATATAATACTTTATTAAAAAATTAACTCCGGCAATATTTTTACCGGAGCCGGAGCAGGAGCCGGAGGTGCCAAAATGGCCGGAGCCGGAGCCGGAGGCCGGAGCTCCGATCGAGCCCTACGTTATACTGTGTATTTAGTATTTAAAGGTTTCGAAATGCTGGAAATGAGTATTCCGATCCGATGCTAGGTTACCTATTAGTGCTCCCGGACAGCCGGAAGGGAACCTTGGTGATTTTCTCCCTTTAATTTTAATATTTTAATCTGTGTTTTTCCGATTTAAATTTTAATATTAATTGTGAAATAAATAAATAAAAAACAATTTTACATTCCTATTTTACAAGTTTGAGCGTTTTAAGCTTATCTTTACGTCTGTCTGTCTGTCAGTCTGTACGTTGAATCTAGGCTTACATAATAAATGTAATTTTTGCAACATCAAAATTGTTAATATTAAAAAATATTTTTTTAATCCACTACTATGGTGGCCCATCGGGCTCACTGCTTTTATAACAGAAAATATTATTTTAGATTACAAACAAAACATGTAATTTCAAAAAAACGAATATTGAAATAGGTACCCTGCCAGTAATACTTTGTATAGGCCTACCTAACAATTAGCAGATTAGGCTTAAACATACAGTTGGCTTATAATTAAGTCATACTTATAATACATTGTTACTTTCTGACTTTACCTGTTTACTAACGTAACATCGGCATTCGGCATAGCATAGACCTAATAACAATACAACAATAGAGTACTGTAGTTAAAATAAATAGACAAATTCAGCTCCGGTTGCCGGTATTACAGTATTACTGTATTTGTATTATGGCGAAGTGATTTGACTGTTTGAAGAATTGGAAATGAGAAACTAATGCGAGCGAAATTTTTTTGTGTATTTTCGTGATTTCAATTAATTTGTGGTGCGCATCAGAGGCAGAGCTGCGCGCTGAGGCGCAACGCGCACCTGTCTCACCCGAACGCGCACCTGTCTCACCCAAACGCGCAAAGCGCATCTGGTTTGCGGTCATTCAGTCATTCGCGCAGGTACGCGTCTGAGTTTTGCAGCATGAATTCCAACCTGGCAGCTGGGGTTGATTGAACGTGAAGCTGAACAGTAGCCTACCGGTACCAGTACTCTTTAGCTGGCAACTGGCAGACAGGCACAGGCTGACAGGTCAGGCTGGACGGACAGGTAGTGCACTGCAGTACTAGAATATCTATTGCAGAGACTAATTGCCCCTACTTAAACCGCGTATCGTACTGCCACTAGTTAGTTGTTAGTTGAAACAAAATTGGAACATAATTGAAACATATTAGGAGCCACGTAATGGTGTCCTACCTGCAATGCTATGTATGCCAGCGAAACAAATTTGAAACAAATTAGGAGGGCCGTAATGATGGCTGCAATATGCTGAAATAAAGAAGATTAATGATAGTCTACCGGAGAATTGGAACAATGATGGGCTACGGAGCTCAAAAAATTGGAACAATGTTAAGTATGCCAGTGAAACAAATTTGAAACAAATTAGGAGAGCCGTAATGATAGCCTACCGAAAGAATTGGAACAATGATGGGCTACGGAGCTGCCTGGGTTGTTTGGCTGAACCAGTGGTGGCACGGATGAGGGTGTAAGAAAAGGGGGAAAGATCTAAAAATAGCACCCAACAGCCCAATAGGAAGCTTCTAGCTTCTTGCATTGCTAAGGCTACCGGTACCTTGCTTGGCCTCTATGCTGTCATAACCCTTATTTTCGCATGCGAATCAAGGTAATGTTTTAAAGATCTGGTGTGTAAAACGCGTTTTTGTGCAGTGATATGTTTATGATATTATTATTAAACTAACTGCACTAACTATCTCACATTTATTTAATAATATATGGTAAAAAAAGCAACCAACCTATAATTACAATAACTAGAAAGGCATTTCCTAAAGGAAATGCAACCACGAAGCTAAGGAAAATTAAACAAACGGCCACAATTTGGTTCGTTGCTTAGCCTAGTTTAGTAGCATTTGCCAATAAATAACTTCTATTCCCATGGAAACTAGAGTTCTCTGGAACTGTTGGTTTTACCTTTGAAAAAAGATTCAGTCCAGATTGTTTTTCAGATAACACATCGAGTTTCAGAAAATATTGTAGTTTATGTCCAAATTACAGATTTTCTATCAAAATGCATCTGTTTGCAGTGGTTGTCATGGAAACTGAAAAATAGAACAATGTAATTCGGATGCAGAATAAGTCATATAGTGGGGGTAGGTGTTGGTCCCAAGTCATAATACTATTAAATTGTGCTTCAAATTATCATTTTATTAATTTTAACATCTGTTTACTCTTGTTGCTATGGTAAATGGATTTTCTAATTAACTTCGAACGGCTTGTATATGGACCTTATAGATGAGTTGCAAAACCCCAAGTTTATATATATTACAGTTTTTCTCCAAATAGAGTTATGATTATAGACTTGAATGATATATAACTTTAAAAAAACTACGGTTACCATGGTAACTAGATATTTCTGGAATGTTTTGAGTTTCACTAAAAGTTCCAACTAGTGGTCCAGATAACACATACCTAGTTTCGTAAAATTTTATCGTGAAGTCTATGTACAAATGAATAATTTTCGTATAAAAACATCTGTTTTCAGCGGTTGTCAAGGTAACTGCAAAATAGAACAATCAAATTCGGACGCAGAATAAGTTATATAGTGGGGGTAGGGATTGGTCCCAAGTCATCACACCTTAACCTTAGGCTTCAAATTAACATTTTAAAAATTTTAACATCTGTTTAGCCCGGTTGCCAAGGTAACTGGATTTTCTATTTAACCTCAATCGGCTCTGCTATGGACCTTATAGTTGTGTTGAGAAACCCCAAGTTTATATGTATTATAGTTTTCCTACAAATAGAGTTACAAATATTGACTTGAAATACATAGACTTTTTTCTAAGTCCGTTGCCATGGAAACCAGATTTTTCCTGAATATGAGACCCATCCCACACGACGCGCCTTGATGAGTAGTATATACATGCAAAATTTCAGGGTACTTTTAAAGGCTAGTTTTTTCCCCGACCAAAAAAAACCAAATCTGCCCCACACAAGTAAAATAGCCCACTATGAATAGACCATCTCAGCTAAGGAAAATCTTTCTTAGCGAAAGTAGTTGATTTTCCTTAGCTTCGTGGATTATCGATTATCGAATGTTCTAGGATGTAAATACTTAGCATTATTTTATAGGAAACTATTACTAGAAAGGCATTTCCTAAAGGAAATGCAACCACGAAGCTAAGGAAAATTAAACAAAGGGCCATAATTTGGTTTGTTGCTTAGCCTAGTTTAGTAGCATTTGCCAATAAATAACTTATATTCCCATGGAAACTAGAATTCTCTGGAACTGTTGGTTTTACCTTTGAAAAAAGATTCAGTCCAGATTGTGGTTCAGATAACACATACCGTACCAAGTTTCAGAAAATATTGTAGTTTATGTCCAAATTACCGATTTTCTATCATAATGCATCTGTTTGCAGTGGTTGTCATGGAAACTGAAAAATAGAACAATGTAACTCGGATGCAGAATAAGTCATATAATGGGGGTAGGTCTTGGTCCCAAGTCATAATACTATTAACTTGTGTTTCAAATTATAATTTTAGAAATTTTAACATATATGTTTAGTCTTGTTGCTATGGTAATTGGATTGTGTAATTAACCTCGAATGGATTGTATATGGACCTTACAGATGACTTGCAAAACCCCAAATTTATATTTATTACATTATTTTGCTGCAAATAGAGTATTGAATTTAGACTTGAATGATATCGACTTTAATAAACTCCAGTTACCATGGTAACAAGATATTTATGGAATGTTTTAGGTTTTACTAAAAGTTTCAACTAGTGGTCCAGATAACACATATCCAATTTCGTAAAATTTTATCGCGAAGTCTATGTCCAAATGAGTTATTTTTGTATAAAAACATATGTTTTCAGCGGTTGTCATGGTAACTGCAAAATTAAACAATGAAATTCGGACGCAGAATAAGTCATATAGTGGGGGTAGGGGTTGGTCCCAAGACATAACACATTAACCTTAGGCTTCAAATTAACATTTTATAAATTTTAACATCTGTTTAGCCCGGTTGCCAAGGTAACTGGAATTTCTATTTAACCTCAATCGGCTCTGCTATGGACCTTATAGTTGAGTTGAGAAATCCCAAGTTTATATGTATTATAGTTTTCCTACAAATAGAGTTATAAATATTGACTTGAAATACATAGACTTTTTTCTAAGTCCGTTGCCATGGAAACCAGATTTTTCCTGAATATGAGACCCATCCCACACGACGCGCCTCGATGAGTAGTACATACATGCAAAATTTCAGGGTACTTTTAAAGGCTAGTTTTTTCCCCGACCAAAAAAAACCAAATCTGCCTCACACAAGTAAAATAGCCCACTATGAATAGACCATCTCAGCTAAGGAAAATCTTTCTTAGCGAAAGTAGTTGATTTTCCTTAGCTTCGTGGACTAGAAAGGCATTTCCTAAAGGAAATGCAACCACGAAGCTAAGGAAAATTAAACAAAGGGCCATAATTTGGTTTGTTGCTTAGCCTAGTTTAGTAGCATTTGCCAATAAATAACTTATATTCCCATGCAAACTACTGTAGAATTCTCTGGAACTGTTGGTTTTACCTTTGAAAAAAGATTCAGTCCAGATTGTGGTTCAGATAACACATACCAAGTTTCAGAAAATATTGTAGTTTATGTCCAAATTACCGATTTTCTACTAGAAAGGCATTTCCTAAAGGAAATGCAACCACGAAGCTAAGGAAAATTAAACAAACGGCCACAATTTGGTTCGTTGCTTAGCCTAGTTTAGTAGCATTTGCCAATAAATAACTTCTATTCCCATGGAAACTAGAGTTCTCTGGAACTGTTGGTTTTACCTTTGAAAAAAGATTCAGTCCAGATTGTTTTTCAGATAACACATCGAGTTTCAGAAAATATTGTAGTTTATGTCCAAATTACAGATTTTCTATCAAAATGCATCTGTTTGCAGTGGTTGTCATGGAAACTGAAAAATAGAACAATGTAATTCGGATGCAGAATAAGTCATATAGTGGGGGTAGGTGTTGGTCCCAAGTCATAATACTATTAAATTGTGCTTCAAATTATCATTTTATTAATTTTAACATCTGTTTACTCTTGTTGCTATGGTAAATGGATTTTCTAATTAACTTCGAACGGCTTGTATATGGACCTTATAGATGAGTTGCAAAACCCCAAGTTTATATATATTACAGTTTTTCTCCAAATAGAGTTATGATTATAGACTTGAATGATATATAACTTTAAAAAAACTACAGTTACCATGGTAACTAGATATTTCTGGAATGTTTTGAGTTTCACTAAAAGTTCCAACTAGTGGTCCAGATAACACATACCTAGTTTCGTAAAATTTTATCGTGAAGTCTATGTCCAAATGAATAAGTTTTGAATAAAAACATCTGTTTTCAGCAGTTGTCATGGTAACTGAAAAATAGAACAATGTAATTCGGATGCAGAATAAGTTATATAGTGGGGGTAGGGATTGGTCCCAAGTCATCACACCTTAACCTTAGGCTTCAAATTAACATTTTAAAAATTTTAACATCTGTTTAGCCCGGTTGCCAAGGTAACTGGATTTTCTATTTAACCTCAATCGGCTCTGCTATGGACCTTATAGTTGTGTTGAGAAACCCCAAGTTTATATGTATTATAGTTTTCCTACAAATAGTGTTACAAATATTGACTTGAAATACATAGACTTTTTTCTAAGTCCGTTGCCATGGAAACCAGATTTTTCCTGGAGATGAGACCCATCCCACACGACGCGCCTTGATGAGTTGTATATACATGCAAAATTTCAGGGTACTTTTAAAGGCTAGTTTTTTCCCCGACCAAAAAACACTAAATCTGCTCCATACAAGTAAAATAGCCCACTATGAATAGACCATCTCAGCTAAGGAAAATCTTTCTTAGCGAAAGTAGTTGATTTTCCTTAGCTTCGTGGATCATAATGCATCTGTTTGCAGTGGTTGTCATGGAAACTGAAAAATAGAACAATGTAATTCGGATGCAGAATAAGTCATATAATGGGGGTAGGTCTTGGTCCCAAGTCATAATACTATTAACTTGTGTTTCAAATTATCATTTTAGAAATTTTAACATCTGTTTAGTCTTGTTGCTATGGTAATTGGATTGTGTAATTAACCTCGAATGGATTGTATATGGACCTTACAGATGACTTGCAAAACCCCAAATTTATATTTATTACATTATTTTGCTGCAAATAGAGTATTGAATTTAGACTTGAATGATATCGACTTTAATAAACTCCAGTTACCATGGTAACAAGATATTTATGGAATGTTTTAGGTTTTACTAAAAGTTCCAACTAGTGGTCCAGAAAACACATATCCAATTTCGTAAAATTTTATCGCGAAGTCTATGTCCAAATGAGTTATTTTTGTATAAAAACATCTGTTTTCAGCGGTTGTCATGGTAACTGCAAAATTAAACAATGAAATTCGGACGCAGAATAAGTCATATAGTGGGGGTAGGGGTTGGTCCCAAGACATAACACATTAACCTTAGGCTTCAAATTAACATTTTATAAATTTTAACATCTGTTTAGCCCGGTTGCCAAGGTAACTGGAATTTCTATTTAACCTCAATCGGCTCTGCTATGGACCTTATAGTTGAGTTGAGAAATCCCAAGTTTATATGTATTATAGTTTTCCTACAAATAGAGTTATAAATATTGACTTGAAATACATAGACTTTTTTCTAAGTCCGTTGCCATGGAAACCAGATTTTTCCTGAATATGAGACCCATCCCACACGACGCGCCTCGATGAGTAGTACATACATGCAAAATTTCAGGGTACTTTTAAAGGCTAGTTTTTTCCCCGACCAAAAAACACTAAATCTGCCCCATACAAGTAAAATAGCCCACTATGAATAGACCATCTCAGCTAAGGAAAATCTTTCTTAGCGAAAGTAGTTGATTTTCCTTAGCTTCGTGGATCAAAAAACGGTTCTTGTAACTAGAAAGGCATTTCCTAAAGGAAATGCAACCACGAAGCTAAGGAAAATTAAACAAACGGCCACAATTTGGTTCGTTGCTTAGCCTAGTTTAGTAGCATTTGCCAATAAATAACTTCTATTCCCATGGAAACTAGAGTTCTCTGGAACTGTTGGTTTTACCTTTGAAAAAAGATTCAGTCCAGATTGTTTTTCAGATAACACATCGAGTTTCAGAAAATATTGTAGTTTATGTCCAAATTACAGATTTTCTATCAAAATGCATCTGTTTGCAGTGGTTGTCATGGAAACTGAAAAATAGAACAATGTAATTCGGATGCAGAATAAGTCATATAGTGGGGGTAGGTGTTGGTCCCAAGTCATAATACTATTAAATTGTGCTTCAAATTATCATTTTATTAATTTTAACATCTGTTTACTCTTGTTGCTATGGTAAATGGATTTTCTAATTAACTTCGAACGGCTTGTATATGGACCTTATAGATGAGTTGCAAAACCCCAAGTTTATATATATTACAGTTTTTCTCCAAATAGAGTTATGATTATAGACTTGAATGATATATAACTTTAAAAAAACTACAGTTACCATGGTAACTAGATATTTCTGGAATGTTTTGAGTTTCACTAAAAGTTCCAACTAGTGGTCCAGATAACACATACCTAGTTTCGTAAAATTTTATCGTGAAGTCTATGTACAAATGAATAATTTTCGTATAAAAACATCTGTTTTCAGCGGTTGTCAAGGTAACTGCAAAATAGAACAATCAAATTCGGACGCAGAATAAGTTATATAGTGGGGGTAGGGATTGGTCCCAAGTCATCACACCTTAACCTTAGGCTTCAAATTAACATTTTAAAAATTTTAACATCTGTTTAGCCCGGTTGCCAAGGTAACTGGATTTTCTATTTAACCTCAATCGGCTCTGCTATGGACCTTATAGTTGTGTTGAGAAACCCCAAGTTTATATGTATTATAGTTTTCCTACAAATAGAGTTACAAATATTGACTTGAAATACATAGACTTTTTTCTAAGTCCGTTGCCATGGAAACCAGATTTTTCCTGGAGATGAGACCCATCCCACACGACGCGCCTTGATGAGTTGTATATACATGCAAAATTTCAGGGTACTTTTAAAGGCTAGTTTTTTCCCCGACCAAAAAACCCCAAATCTGCCCCACACAAGTAAAATAGCCCACTATGAATAGACCATCTCAGCTAAGGAAAATCTTTCTTAGCGAAAGTAGTTGATTTTCCTTAGCTTCGTGGAAAAAGGTTTTGACGAAAACTGTCCCTGCTTTCCGTTTTTGCAAATTTCTGGCACGGCATGATTGCTCCGAGAATGTTTGCCGTGGAGTCTGAATAAGGTAGAAAAAGTAGGGATGGGTGTGTTTGTTAGGTTCGGGCGGTCGGTGCGGGTGAATAGGGTGTGGGGGGGAGGGAGGGTGGGTAGGGGTAGGGGTAGGTGAGTGCGGGTAATTATGTGTGTAAGGGTAGGGAAGGTTGGGTGCGGTTAAGTAGACGTACTTGCTTAGTTTGGTGTGTGGTTGCGGTTAAGTTGACGTGCTTATGAAGGTGGGTGGGTGGGTGCGGTTAAGTACGTGTGTGCTTAGGTGGGTGTGGTTAACTAGGTATGCTTAGGTAGGTGTGTGGTTGCGGGTAAGTATACATGCTTAGGTGGGTGGGTGGGTGCGTGTAAGTAGACGTGCTTAGGTGTGTGGGTGGGAGCGGGTAAGTAGACGTGCTTATGTAGGTGGGTGGGAGCGGGTAAGTAGACGTGCTTATGTAGGTGGGTGGGTGCGGGTAAGTAGACGTGCTTAGGTGTGTGGGTGGGAGCGGGTAAGTAGACGTGCTTATGTAGGTGGGTGGGTGCGGGTAAGTATACGTGCTTAGGTAGTTGGGTGGGTGCGGTTAAGTAGACGTGCTTAGGTGTGTGGGTGGGAGTGGGTAAGTAGACGTGCTTAAGTAGTTGGGTGGGTGCGTGTAAGTAGACGTGCTTCGGTGGGTGGGTGCGGTTAAGTAGACGTGCTTGGGTGGTTGCGGTTAAGTAGACGTGCTTAGGAGGGTGGGTGGGTGGATGCGGTTAAGTAGGTGTGCTTAGGTGAATGCGGTTAACTAGGTATGCTTAGGTAGGTAGGTGGTTGCGGGTAAGTAAACGTGCTTAGGTGGGTGGGTGGGTGGGTGCGGGTAAGTAGCCGTGCTTAAGTGTGTGGGTGGGAGCGGGTAAGTAGACGTGCTTACGTGGGTGGGTGCGTTTAAGTAGGCGTGCTTGGGTAGGTTCGGTTAAGTAGACGTGCTTAGGTGGGTGCGGTTAACTAGGTGTGCTTATGTAGGTGGGTGGGTGCGGGTAATTGTACGTGCTTAGGTGGGTGGGAGGGTGCGGTTAAAGACGTGCTTAGGTGTGTGGGTGGGTGTGGTTAAGTAGACGTGCTTAGGGTGGGTGGGTGGGTTCGGTTAAGTAGACGTGCTTATGTTGGTGGGTGGGTGCGAGTAAGTAGACGTGCTGGGGTGTGTGGGTGGGTGTGGTTAAGTAGACGTGCTTAGGTGGGTGCTGTTAATTAGTGTGCTTAGGTAGGTGGGTGGGTGCGGGTAAGTATACGTGCTTTGGTGGGTGGGTGGGTGGGTGCGGGTACGGGGAAGTAGACGTGCTTAGGTGTCTGGGTGGGTGTGGTTAGGTAGACGTGCTTAGGTGAGTGGGTGGGTGCGGTTAAGTAGACGTGCTTAGGTTGGTGGGTGGGTGCTGGTAAGTAGACGTGCTTAGGTGGTTGGGTGGGTGCGGTTAAGTAGACGTGCTTAGGTTGGTGCGGTTAACTAGGTGTGCTTAGGTAGGTGAGTGGGTGCGGGTAAGTATACGTGCTTTGGGTGGGTGGGTGCGGTTAAGTAGACGTGTTTATGTCGGTGGGTGGGTGCGGGTAAGTAGATGTGCTTAGGTGTATGGGTGGGTGTGGTTAAGTAGACGTGCTTAGGTGGGTGCGGTTAACTATGTGTGCTTAGGTAGGTGGGTGGGTGCGGGTAAGTATACGTGCTTAGGTGGGTGGGTGGGTGTTTGCGGTTAAGTAGGTGTGCTTAGGTACGGTGGGTGGGTGCCGTTAAGTCGATGTGCTTAGGTGGGTGGGTGGGTGCAGGTAAGTAGACGTGCTTAGGTGTGTGGGTGGGTGCGGGTAAGTAGACGTGCTTAGGTTTGTGGGTGGGTGCGGTTAAGTAGACGCGCTTAATTAGGTGGGTGGGTGTGGGTGAGTAGACGTGCTTAGGTGGGTAGGTGGGTGCGGTTAAGTAGACGTGCTTGGGTGGGTGCGGTTAAGTAGGTGTGCTTAGGTGGGTGGGTGGGTGCAGTTAAGTCGACGTGTGGGTGGGAGGGTACGTGTAAGTAGCTATGTAGGAATGGGTATGTATGGTTAAGTACAGTAGGTGTGTAATGATAGGTGGGTGGGTGGGGGTAAGTTTAGCAACTAATAAATAGTATTACCACTTCTCAATAAGGTAGACAGCTGTATGTTTACAGTATAGAACGGCGTAAAGTAGAGGCATCCCATTGGATGCTATTTATAGATCCATACCCCTTTTCTTTCCCCCTCTTCCCCCTTTTCTTACGCGGTCTTACCCCCAGCACAGAGAAGATCTTCCCCCAGCTCGATACAGAGCTGTTAACTGTTCTGTTAACTATTTTATTATGTTATCGTCAATGTTCATATTTTAATTGCGTAAATTTTAGCTGATTTGACGTCTAATAAAAAATTCCAATTCCAACGTTAGCACTGCTACTTTGAAGTTTATTCGTGACTTAATTGGCAGCCAATGTACCGGTAGTTCCTTCAACACTGGAGTAATATGTTGTCTTGTTGGTATTTGTTTTACTATTCTTGCTGCGGCATTTTGAATTAGCTGTAACTTTCTCAGAATCCTGTTAGGCGATCCCATATAGAGGCTATTACAATAGTCAAGTTTACTCCCTGTCCCTATCAGCTGATCAGTGCTACACTTACTGTATTAGTTTCGCTGTATCAACCGCTATCCTTGGTCTAATCCTTTTGAATTCCCTTAAAAACATATAACATGAAGAAACAACTTTATTTACTTGATGTCTACCAGTTAAGTGAGAATCAAACTCCACACCTAGGTTTCTTTCATAGTACGAATATCAGTGCCAACTTCCAAACTTATCTCACCCACTCTGCCACTTGCTCAACTTTATTCTGGATCCTATCAATAGGCCTAGTAGTTTAGTTTTTGAAGCATTTATCTCCATAGTTTATTTTTTTTCATCCAGGTAAATACTTGTGCAAGGCAGTCCTCTAGTCGAGACATCGGTGAGGTGATGGACCCCCTATTTCTATTGCCTGATAAACTTGAGTATCATCTGAGTACAGGTGGTGCTGCATCCCAACTGCCCAAAGGAGCTGATCAATGTCGCCAATAATGGTGCCGTGTATAAGATAAACAACAAAAATTACGACATATTTTTATGTACGCTAGTCAGTAGTCTCATGCTGTCATGCTAGTACAGTCAAGTCCGAAGTCAGACAGTAGTACACCCAGCAGACCACTGGGCCAGTAGAGTATTGTCTGTTTCTACTGTGTGTAGTATATTGGTAATGCAGTAATGCTGTAATACAGTAATACACAATACAGTACCGGTACTGCAGTACAGCCAGACAGCAGTTTGATTGATTGATTGATTGTTTTTTAGGGTAAATCTTTTCGACCTACGCGTAGGCCTACGCGTAGGTCGAAAAGATTTACCCGTTTTTTACACATAATTAAACATTTTAAAATTCACAATAATACATTTATAAAGATTACTTTACGATATTAGGCCTACAGTACAAGTAATAACACTAGATATTTAGAAGCACCAATACTGATTTATGTAGATAGTCATCTTATAAAATGTTTATTTAATTAAATAAAAGGTTCTGGCAGTCTGGTGTAAGGATAGCCTCAGTCATGAGGTATATACCTCGTTTCCATGAGGGTCCTATAATAATTTTCATACTCTAATATTTAAAGCTAGGTAAAGAGTCACGCAAGGTAAAAAAGTTATGAAAGTTCGTTGATAAAATGTAGTACTCTTAAAAGATTGATAAAATTCGTTAAAGGTTTGTTAAAATTTGTGAAGCATAGGATGCTAAAATATACAGTAGGCCTAATAAGTAACATAACTCCTGAACTCCAGAACTCTGTAACTGAATAATTAGCCATTAGCAGAATACAGGAATAGGCCTATTAAAAATCGAAACCGGCACCCATTTAAAAAAAACCGGGCCTGTATCGGTTCGGCCAAAACCGGCTCCTACTGCAGTACTGCTGTACTGGTACCGGTGCACCGGTCGATTCCTAATGGTCAGACCCCCCCCCCCCCCCTCCCCCCCTAACTGCATGACACATGACTATGCTCTACTGACAGACTGACACTACCGGTCAGCCGGTACTCACTCATTAATTTTATTACAGCATTATTATCTTATCTATCCAGTGTGAATGACAAATGACCAGCAACCACTGAACCAGCAACTCACCCAATGAATAAAACCAGAAAACTGTGTACATCAGTGACAGGGACGAACAATTCGCCAGACACTAGAGTTAAAGGTGCGGACGTATATATACCGTATTCTAACCAAAACAATAAACGAAAGGGGGTAATTGTCGTAAAACCCGCCTCCCGCCTCGGTCAGTCGGTACGGTACAACAAAGGAAAGTCAATGGCACAGGTTACAGTTTCATTTTAGCGTGCAATTAGCTGTTATTTCTTGCCTCGATTTCCCCCTGGCTGCCTGGAGAGGTTTGAAGAATAATAATGAAAGTAAACCTAAATGCACCTAATAACCTATACTAAAACCTATTAACAATTAACCTAACCTAAACCTATATTTTCAAATTTCAAAAAATCTGTTTTTGCCAGCCACACATACTGCATACCGCCATACATGTGATTTTGGGCAAGGGCAGGCCTATATACCGGTAGGCCTATATCATAGGCAGATAGGTCAGTAGGTGTCTGTCATATATCAGTATATGAATTTATATTCCAACATTATTTATTTGTTACTTTGTGCTAAAAAATGTAATTCTAACTCACAATTCCTGCCTTCAATAATTGAATTATACCTGCTGACCTGTAGCCAGTCGGAACTGCCTAGTCTGGTGCTTTATTAATTATAAATTAATTTATATATATATATATTATATATATACACTAATTAGGCTAATTATATAATATCATGGAGGCCGAAGGTCCACAATCCCTTTTAAATAATTTATGTGAACATTTCACAAATTCATCTCTCAAAGACTGTTTATTGGTTACCAATGAACAGAAACGATTGAATTTTTACAAGAAATATAAAGATATAATTTATAGAACTCTAATATTTGGCAAACCAGAGTACCACAATAATATCGTAGTACCAAATGTTTGGGACAGTTTTCATTTCCAAGCTTATAATCTCCATCTGCAAGGCAGATCTCACGATGCAGAAGTATTAGTGGCTGGTTTAGATAATCTAAACGAATTAGTCGATAAATATTCTTTTATAAACGATTCATTGCAACTACTTCTTCTATTACAAACTTCTAATGAACCAGTGGGCGTTCCCCCCATAATCAATGACAGTGGTGGTATTGTATCAGTTATAAACCAACCCGAATGTACCGGTGCACCATTGCTCGGAAGATTCTTTTACGAGCTCAACACACCACTAAACTCCCCATCAGATGACCCGCTAGCCGGAGCTATGCACTCTCTGTTCTCACAGCAACTGGGAACCAACCTACATTGCAAAGAATTATTCTCTCCCAACGATTCCTCTAATGGCGAGTCTATATATTCCACGCATATTTCTTCCTCTCGATTCTCTAGACTACAATATTGCCAAGGAGACATAATGTGGCGACTGGTTTCAGATGAGGATGAGGGATTCCAGTCTGGAAGTTCGTCGATTTCCTCCCCGGAGATTCGTGAAATGATTCCGTCAAAGAAAAAATACGATGGTTCTTTATGGCTGGAAGCGCTGCGCCGACCTTCTAAAAATAATAAATCATGGGACATTAAAGCGAACTGCAACGTTACGAATTTTCCGCGACTTTCTGCAGCGAGTAACTCGACTTTGGATCTTTTATTCTACCAACGAATGTTGTTAACAGCTTCTTTGCACCCAGCATCGTACTACAAGATGTTCAAGGCGACGGAACTACAAGTTATAGACGGCTGTATAAAGGTTATGCTCGGAATTCCATCCCAGATATTCTATTGGAACATCGATAAAATGGAATTCCGTCCGGTTTTTGGTATTTACATCAGCGGTCGATCTCCACAAGCTATTAATAGTTTCTTAAATGAATTCTCCCTTGGTGGAACCGCTTACAATCGACTAAATTCTTTCATTAACAAGTCCCTTACCGATAACGAAGGTTTAATAATGCGAGGGATGAAACAGAGTCTAAATAGGTACTTGAATCTTTACAGGGAGTTTGTTTTACAAGCGGAAAATATGAATCTAAGTTTAATTAAGTTTAAAAAGATTTACAGCGAATGTCTCGGAGAGATTTGTTATTTATGTAAAACCTGTCGGATTTCTGGTGATCCAACCCCATTCGGAGGTGCTTTAATCTCACATTTGTACCAGAACTGCCTCTCAGCTGTGAGTCTCTCTCAGTACCGTCTTTCCCTCTCTTTGTTCAAGTCTGCTGTGGTCCCATACCTTGCCTACCTCACTGATTGGGTCTACCATGGTCGCATCAATGACAATGTCCACGAATTCCCTGTCAAGTTAAACACGAAATACGAGTCGTCTCGGGATAAATATTACTGGAGTTCGTCTTTCGTCCTGGAGAACCGACCCTTTCCGGTGTTTCTAGCGGAAATTACACGGGATATTTACATCTGCGGGAAGTCAATTAACTTACTGAAACTTTGTTACGAAGAACATTATTTCTGCAAGCAGAAATCGAGTCTAAATCGACCGCAACTTTCATTAGCTCTGAGTTTAAAAAAGCTGCATGAAACGACTGCGGCTGTTAATTCCTATATAACACAAGTTGAATCGATAGTTGAAGCTGAGAAACTCGCAGCCATGGACAATCAGCGAATAAAATCGGAGATAAATCTGAGAAATCGAGAGAAACTCGTTAAGAAGGTGATGGAAGAGTTGGAGCTAGAAGAAGAATATCTTAAGAAGAAACAAAAAGAAGAAACTTTAAATAAAAGAAAACTTTGGGAAATGTTTAAGGAGGAAAGAGAGCGCGATAGTCAGCATAAAAGGGAAGAGAAATTGAAGGAAGAGGAGATTAACAGACGAAGGACCGAAGCCGAGGAACTTAGGGAACGTCGTTTGGAAGACGCAGTTAAAGCCGAACTGTTGGAATTGTATGAGAGACGAACTCAAGCTGCAGAGTTGCGGGAGAGAAAGGAGGATTGGATTCGTAAGAGGAACGCGCTGAAACGCGATAGGGATGAATTGTTGTCCGAGTTGGAAGCCGAAGTTATTAAAAGCCACAACGAGTATCTTAATAAGGCAGAGATAGGTGCGGGTGATGGGCCGACAGAGTTGGTTGACAAAGCCGGTGTTTATGACTCGAAAGCGACAACCTATGTATCCGGTGTGTCTCAAGGGAAGGATGAATGTATTCCTTCTAGGAGTCTCACGTCTAGCGGTGGTAAGATTGTCACACTCAGCCAGTTATCAACAGCTCATGTAAGTATCGACGGTAACATACAAGGTTATCCGTTAGTTAACGGGGATTCCCAGAGTGAGTCAGATGGTCTTTCCACTATAGTAGAGGAAACTGAACCTTCTGGCAGCGCCGATACCAGTGTCCTCGAGATCGGAGATATCGATGCTGACTTTGGTATTGATACTTCAATAAACCTCATGGAATTTATTTCACCTCCAAAAGCGAAACCCACAAGCGACTATCAAATAATCCCAGAGATTTACCAACATATAGAAACTGAAAGTATTGTTGGGACCTCAAAAAATAAACCAGCAAAACTTACCACGTTAGTTGAAATTCACGATAAAACAGCTCTGGAGGTCATCCATACTGATGTAACTCATAGCAAAGTGACTAATGCAGACGCTGCTGATCCTATGAGATACGTTATTGACTCAATCAAACATGATGACGATGATGATAAGGTTATTGGAAAAATAATGGATGGTAATGAGGTAGATGATTGTGGAGTAGTTTATAATAAGATAGTTGAAGTTGTAAATGTTGATGATTCAAACAATACTGTTGATGTTGCGAATATCGACGTAATTATTGACAGTTCAGATAATGATATAGTGGATAACATTGTTAGTTTCAATGCGCCTCTCCGCGCTAAAGAACCGCCTTCTCGTATAAAGGAGATGATTTATTTCGGATTAGGAGAGGACCAAGGCTCGCACTCAGTAGTAGATTCTACTGTTTCTATACTTTCCGACATGGAGGAAGTTGAATATCCACTCCAACCGTACAATAGCTACAGAGCTATGAATGATTCCCCATGCACTGATATCTTCCATAGAACCAATTCATCTTGTCTGCCGTTGGAGGGCGACCTGATAGCGTCGTCGTTGCACTCGCTACCAGTTCTTATTAAACAATCTCTATTCACGCCTCTTCTTACTCATATATCTTTAGTAAACAAAGCTGTTGTTCATTACTACTTCGAAAATCTAAAGATTCAGTCTCATTTCTTGAGTCTCCGAAGTTACATGTTCCTTGAAGATGGAGAATTCTCATTGTCCATGACAGACGCCTTGTTCCGTAATGTTAGCAACGTGGCACTGACCTCCTTATACTCACCGGGGTCTATAAATAGCATCCTAAACACTTCAATTGACCAATCACAACGGGCCTCCAATGACCGTAACACTCAGTGGCTTTCTTTCGCACTTAAAGACGAACCAAGATACGATTCGGTTTACACCCACAACTACATGGATTGTCTAACACTGATGTATAAAGCGCCGTGGCCTGTTAATATTATTATTACTGACTCGGCGCTTTTTAAATATAACAAGATATTTTCTTTTATGATTCAACTTAAACGCGTTTCGTGGTCTTTGAAACAAAGCAATTGTATATTGCGAGAAATCTCAGAGAGATCCTACCATATTCATTTCGTACAGATTTCCCACAGGCATATGTTGCTATTCATATCGGTTATCTTGGGTTACGTTTCTAACCATATCGTACATGTATGCTGGTTGGAGTTCCAGAAGGAGTTAGAGTCAGTATCCAGTCTGGACCATCTCAAAGAGGTACATTCGGACTATCTCAACCGTGCGATTTTTGTTTGTTTACTTAACGATAAAGCGGCTCCGGTAATGAAGGTGATAACGAGTATGTTCGATACGATTCTCGAGTTCAACCAGCTGGTTCGACAATCCTATCTCTCAGCGGAGAGCGGCGAAATGCCCCTCTCAGTGTCGATAGAAAGGAGTTTCAATCGTCTCAAGTCACTTTACTTTCAGTTCCATAAACTGTCTCTGTTTCTTTACAGGGTTGTTGATAAATTAATTGCCTCGGGTTATCAGCCGCATTTAGATGACTTTTTGCTTAGATTGAATTTTAACGGTTACTATGAACGTCAATTAATCTGAAGGATCATAACGCTTTGATATACTGCCTTATAGTTCTTAGCTTTATATATTCTGTACATTTTGTAATATATTTTTTCGATTATTTGTACATCGTCAAGAGCTGATTTATCAATTATTATTATATAAGACGCCTCACTCTTTCAATATATGTGAATGTGGCTCTGAAAAAATTCATTCCAAATAAATATAATACAAGTTTTTATCGAATGATACTTGATACATTTTAATACAATTTACTTTACTGATCGTGTGGAATAACGTCGCCGTTTCATACCTTTACCGCTAAATCAGCAAAACTTTATATTCGGCCACTGTGACTTTTAAAACGGCAAAAAGTGCAAATTTTATGCGAAATTTAGTACCTTTTATCATTCAATACCTTTTTTCATGCTGAAAACGAATCGGATAATAAAATTTTGATTCAGGTTGTGGAAAGTTATTGAGCTAAAAATAAAATTTTCTCCCAAAGTCTATAGATTTTCAAGTAGAACGTGATTTCAAATTCCAAAGTCTATATTTTAATGTAGTCTTTGGATATACAATCGATTAGTAATTGCTAATCTAATTAGCTCAAAGTCTGTCAAGTTATATTTCACAGTGTTACTACAGTAATTCACTGTCTACATTATAGTTGGAAAGCGGGAGTAAAGTAACAGCACACACTAATATCTCATGGCAGACCATTTTATACACAATTCCGTCCAGCTGATAATAACACTCCGGATAATACCGCACTGGATAATGAACGCACCGTATATGAAATAATAATTGTATGACAGTTATGTTCCAGTTATCAATCATTATAGAAAAAAGTACAAAGAAACTTTTCAGACGAAATTTTTAAAAAATATGCCTTTAAACAAATAACGAATATAACAACTGAAGTATTGTAACATCGAATTTAGCAGACAAGAACCAAATAATTACTGTTTATACTGTAACTAATGATTTATAAATAAAATATACGCCGAATCCATTTAGAACGATATGTTCTAGAGCGCTTTTGGTAGTGATGTTACAGAGCGTTTTAGAACAGTGTTTAAGAAATTTGCACACTGTTTTACATATCTTTTCACCTTCAGAGCGCTGTTTATGGGTTTTATATATATATTTGTATATTACACCAAGAAGGTATTAGTTTGCCACAAGTGTTATAAGTTTAGTAAGTTTAATAAGTTTAGTGTCATTTAAAAAATGACACTAAAAAGACTACTCCTCCGTTATTTCCCATTTTGATTTTCCGATACCATATTTTTTGGAATCAGCATGTTAAATTTTATCATATTCTTCGGCCACTTTTTTTATTTTCATTTTCTATTTCTGATAATTGGCAATTTTGTAAATAAAAATTCAAAATTTTTTAAAAATTTAAAAAATACACGTTTTTAATGTATTTTCTTAAAAAAAATGTGGAAATCCAAAAATCTGAAATCAAAAAAAGTGGCCGAAAAATATTAAAGTTTATTAAATTTCCTTTCATAAAAATCACAAAAGAAGTTAAGAAATGGCGGATGAGTAGTGTTTTTTTTTTGTAAAAAATGTAGTTCGTTATAATTTAAAAATGCAGTTTTCACTTTTAATGAAATTTAGCAAGTCTATCTGTCTGTCCGTTATATTTTAACGGACAGACTGACAGGCTTACATGCACGAACGACGAAGCCAAATTTGATACTGATATCAGGAATGAAGTTACGGACCATGAAAACCAATATTGGAAATTTTTTAGACAGATAGTATGAATTCCATTGTTTTGGAGACATACTGTCGGACAGACCGACAGTAAAACGGACAGACAGCCATATATCGAGAAGTAAGGCAGATCTTGCTAAACGGTTTTCATATTTGGAATCTTGAATAAATTCTGCTCCAGATGAAATTTAAAAAAAAAATCGAAAATTTTAACCAGGGGAGGTTAATGGGTTACAGATTTGACCAGTTTTGCAGATTTGCCTACCTGAATTCACAGATGCTACGGGAGGGAATTTTTTGATAATTGATCGGTGTCGACAGATATCCTGTGCCGAATTTAATCGATTTCAAATCTACAAACATTTTTCAATTATTATATCAAACCATTTAATTTGGCTCCCAAGGTAAAGATATGAATGAAGTTGCTAAATTGTGTTGTTATTGTCGAACATTGCAACTATGCTTTCTTATATTCGAAATATGACGACGGAATCTCAAGACATACTGAAATTAAAGGACTTCTATCCCTGAATACTGTAGGTTATAACAAACCCAAAGGCAGCCCCAAGTATTCAAGTAGTGAACTTCGTTTTGCTCTGTTACTGATATATACATCCAATAGTGCATACAAGGTAGGCTATGTCAAACACGATTACAGTAAAATCTATTTAATATTATTCTAATTATATATAAAATTATTTTTGTTATTTATATGGAAGTCAGGTTTGTTATTGTTTTTTTTTACCAAGCCCGAGCGTAGCGAGGTTAATTAGAAACGAGAGCAAAGTGAAAATATGTTCCTTTATTTAGTGTCTAGTTTATGTTACTATCTACCGATGCAGTACCTTAATGCAGTTTGTACCGATGAATGTAAATCCCATTACAAATTTATTAAGTTAAATATTTGTTATTAGGTTAAATAGGCGTTAAATAACGAGTTATGTGGTTCTAGAGTGCCCAATATCCAAGTAACCAATGGTACGGTAAGCTACTGTACTGTAGTACTGTACAGTAGTTTGATTTGCATTGTGCTAAAGTGTCTGTTGACAGTGTTATAACGGCCCCTACGCCAAAGTGGTGAGGGTTGGATCTCGATGGGTATCAACACAATAAAGTATATAATATATCAGGTCAGTATATATTATCACAACTAGTCTGATACCAGCAAACACAGACTGCACGGTCGGTACCAGGCTACTGGTAGACGGAGGTAGGAAAGGTAGGTACTACTACTACTAGGATCGGCATGCTGCATTGCAGCTGCATTTTTAAGAATGCTGTGCCGGCTTGTCAACAAAATTGCACCGCCACAACTCCCTATCACCCATGACATTTGCTAGATCATCCGCATCTTCAAGGCCAGTGTCCTTTAAGATGCTTCTCAAGAAAGTCATGGGCTGTCCACCATGCTTATTCACTCCATGAGGCTGCCAAAGTACAAGATTATGCACTGGCTGGTCCTCACGGCGAAAGCAATGTCCTGCAAAGCGGAGGCGATTTTGTTCTAATGTCAAGCTTGGGGGAACCAATGAGACACCTCCAATGTTATATAGTGTGTGGTTGGAGATGTGTGCATTGTACTTGACACAATGAATCCGGCGTAGCATTCTTGTGAATGTGCCATCCAGAGATTTGGTGTCCTCAGCAGTTAGAGCCCAGCATGGACTCCCATAGAGGAGTACTGGAACTACTGCTGCTCTAAATAATCGGACCTTAAGTTTCCGATTAATTCTCGGTGACTTACAAATCCTGGAAAGCCTATTCAAGGCTGCCCATGCCTTTCCCTTACGTATTCGAAGGTCCTCACCTGACTTCCGGATCCATGATCCCAGGTAACAGAAGTCGTCCACATGCTCAAGCATACCATCCTTTGAGCTTATGCTCATCCGATCAGAGACTGGCTGAGGACTTTCAAAGTTAACTGTCAAAATTTTGGTCTTTCTGGAGTTAATAAAAAGACCAACACTAGAAGCAGCATGTTCTAATGAGCTGAGGAGCCGTTGGGCTCCCTCTAGTGATTCTGAGAGTACTCATAAGTCATCAGCAAAGTCTAGATCAGTTAGGTACTTGGCTTGAATTCCTCGACTTCTGGAGCCAGTAGGTGGAGTTATCATCACCCCATCATCATTATGATGATCTAAGGACATGCGTAGAACATAGTCAACCACAATAATGAACAAGAATGGTGCAAGTGTGTCTTCTTGGAGGACGCCCCATAACACTTCAAATGGTTCTGTGTCACCGTCAACAGTAGACACAAATGTTGTCGAACCATCGTATACTGATCTGATTGCTGCAATAATTTCATCAGGAATCCCATATAATGAAAGTATGCTGAACATACGTGAGCGAGAGACTGAATCAAAGGCCTTGAAGAAGTCAACAAAGATAACAGCCTGTCGTTCTTTTTTGAAAATTCTTCAATTATCCTTCTAAGTGCCAAAATGGGCTCCATGGTCCCACGACCTTTACGGAACCCATTCTGATTTAGGTAGGTAACTATACTGATATATCGGTAAGATAGTGCTGCCATGTAACACAGCCAGACCGAGGCCCCTTCGACAGTGCGGTACCTGTGGGGCCTTAAGTCTATATCCACCACAATCTACTTATGCTATATATATGCTAGACCTAACGTGCGCCAGCCGTTTCTTTCATTTTCTTTCACTTATGACCTCATCAGGTGAGAGGGTTTCGAAACTGGTATGCAAAACTTTCAGTTTCAGGTACTGCATAATGCAAACAGTAAGTACAGTATATGGTACTGGCATATAAGTAACGATAACAACAATGTTGCCAAGCAAAACTGCAGTTTCAAAGGGTGCTAAATGCAATTATTTTGCATATAACTATGAAAAGAACTCGAAATGTAGAAATGTCCAGTCTAATGGGTTGGAAAGCTAGGGTGACTAACTACAGTATAACTAATGCAAAAGAACATTAAACAAAGCAACAACATCACTGCTATTCGAGAATAGTAGATGCTTAACAACTTAATATGATAAAATCCTGCCTGAGTCAATATAAGGAACATCCCTACTCTTCATAGCCATAACGCATGGGGGGTCGGCGTGTCCGTATTGGGCAATGGGAAGTTGACTGAGGTGACGGTATACCGGGCGCTGGACGCTCATTATTGGGATCGAGTCATGGGAGGCCAAGTGCTGGGGGTTCGCGAGGTTTGCTACCACAGGGTGGCACTGGTGGGTCTTCATCGCTTGATTCTCTTGATCGCGACTGTGTGGGTGCCTGTGTGGGTTCATGTTCAATATTGCGGCACCAGGTAGCACTCTGCGCGGGGTACTCGGTACGTTTGGGCACGAAGTTGGGAACCGATAAATTTTCGGATGTTGATCCAATCATCATCGACTGAAGATACAATGTATCGAGGGCGACCATGTAACTTTGAGCCGTCAGCACAGAGGTGAATTAAATCACCCATTTGTATCGGTGAGTGTGGTGCGGCTAAGGAGGATGTTGCTGGAAGTCTGCACTTAGCCTTCATACTGGTGGAATGATTGGTTGCCTGGTTGCGATGTTGGTGAAGGATGAGGGCATCGTCATCGAGTGGTAGTTGGTCGCCATAAACTGATCTGATCACGTTGGTTGATAATTTCGCGGGCTGACAGACCACTGTGGCGTATGCGTTGGTTCAGATTAGCAACAGCGATTTCTTGTGACATGGTGGAAAATGGCCCCCGGAGAGGTGCAAGCGGAGGAGTTCTTCCTCAAGTTCGCGAACACCATTTTGTGACACCACCATGAACGAGGAGGTCGCCAAGGACATATGTCATAAGTTCCTCAAGGGCTGTTCTGAGCCCAGCATGCCTATGGCTGAACGAATTTAGACACAGACACCATGGAAGGGGGTGACAACACCACAGAACTTATAGGAGTCTTGGCTGAGGGGAATCTGGTAAAATGCGCTTGTTAATTCAGTTTTAATTAGGAACTTATACTGGCCAAGAGAGGAGATAGTGGAGTTCACATCAGGTAATAGGGAGGGTTGGGGATTGGCATATTTAGCGACTTCGTTAAATGCAGTGACTAAGCGAGTTCCACCATTTGGTTTAGCAACAAGGAATGAGGGACTTAGGTGCTCCACACGGGCACCAACACTCAGGAGTTGCGAATACACCAAGTGCCTCCAACTCATCGAACTGCTCTTGGAGTTCGACCAAGCGGTTGCGCCCATACTGGGGAATACAGCCTTTAGTCTGTGGGGGTAGGGTGGGACCCATATTCACAGTGGCTTCAAATGGCCCAGCAGCGCCGTTATAGCCTGGGTAAACTGGTGAGAACAAGGTGAAGTGGCGATTGAGGATCAGCGAAAATTGTAGGCGTTCTGCTAGCATGAGTATGTAGTCCGGGTCAAGATGTCATGTATGTTGGATTTTGGAGGATCAGAACCTCTTGGCCGTCATGCGGAAGGAGAGGTAAGAAGATCTGACTCCGATGTATCAAGCGCAGGTGTGACACGTGCAATGTGGACTGGACATATCGATTGTTTGACTTAATTCCCTCAATCAGTCTCCGTAGCGCAAGTATCTGAGCTATTGTTGATCTATTTGGTCGAAATCCATTTTGGCTCTTACTCAGGAGTTTCTTTATGTGAGGTCTAATTCTATATGTAATCATTTTGTTGTATATTTTGGCAGCTACCACAAGCAGACAGGTCTCCAGGGGAGAGGCTTTAGTTGACTTTTAGTCCAAATTGGTGGTGGATTTTCCCCTTTTAACATCCAGTTGCAAACATTCAATAATGGTCTGTTTAGCACTCCTGTTTTCCATACCTCTGCAGGGATTTCATCCAATCCACTCGCTTTATGATTGGGCATGCTCTTAATGCTTCTTTGGAGTTCGGCGGGTATGAAGTCCCCTGTTTCTATAGGTAGTGTCTTGTCATATATTTTCCTTGTAGGGCAGACCTCGGTGTTTGGTAGCTGCACAGTGCCCAATCAAGGTTCTGAAGTGATCTTTCCATTTCCCAACACATTCTTCAGGACTATCAGCTTTGAGGCGCCCCTTAGCACAACTTTTCCGACCAGATACCTCATTTACAGTTTGCCAGGTAAGTTTTTAATTTTAATTTTGCAGCATGCCGATCCTAGTTTCATGTATGTACTTCTCCTGGCTGATGATGGAGGCCAATTTAAGATCTTCCTTAGCTTCTCAACCTTGTTGATGTTTTCGGTTGTTGGTTGTTCGATTTTTACTTTATAGGCTATCTTAAGACCTTCTCTCTTAAAAGTAACCTCAGAGTCTTGCCATGGCACATAATGTTTTCGTTTGGGTTTCTGGGGAATATGCCTCTTGGCGGATATTCTGGTATATTGAATCGGTAGACTGGTCTTCATCCATTGACTGAAGTACTTCAAAGCGGTTTTGAACCATTGTCAGTTCTGAGTTCTCCCAGTCACAGTTTCAATCATTGTACAATACGGTTAGCCAAACTCAGGCCCTGTTGTACGACAATACGGGTAGCCAATCACAGGCCCTGTTGTACAACAATACGGGTAGCCAAACACAGGCCCTGTTGTACGACAATACGGGTAGCCAAACAGGCCCTGTTGTACGACAATACGGGTAGCCAATCACAGGCTCTTTTGTACGACAATACGGGTAGCCAATCACAGGCCCTGTTGTACGACAATACGGGTAGCCGAACACAGGCCCTGTTGTACGACAATACGGGTAGCCAATCACAGGCTGTTGTACGGCAATACGGTTAGCCAAACACTGGCCCTGTTGTACGACAATACGGGTAGCCAAACAGGCCCTGTTGTACGACAATACGGGTAGCCAATCACAGGCCCTGTTGTACGACAATACGGGTAGCCAAACACAGGCCCTGTTGTACGACAATACGGGTAGCCAAACAGGCCCTATTGTACGACAATACGGGTAGCCAATCACAGGCCCTGTTGTCCGACAATACGGGTAGCCAAACACAGGCCCTGTTGTACGACAATACGGGAAGCCAATCACAGGCCCTGTTGTACGACAATACGGGTAGCCAAACACAGGCCCTGTTGTACGACAATACGGGTAGCCAAACAGGCCCTGTTGTACGACAATATGGGTAGCCAATCACAGGCCCTGTTGTACGACAATACGGGTAGCCAATCACAGGCCCTGTTGTACGACAATACGGGTAGCCAATCACAGGCCCTGTTGTACGACAATACGGTTAGCCAAACACAGGCCCTGTTGTACGACAAAACGGGTAGCCAATCACAGGCCCTGTTGTACGACAATACGGGTAGCCAAACAGGCCCTGTTGTACGACAATACGGGTAGCCAATCACAGGCCCTGTTGTACGACAATACGGGTACCCAAACGCAGGCCCTGTTGTACGACAATACGGCTAGCGAAACACAGGCCCTGTTGTACGACAATACGGGTAGCCAATCACAGGCCCTGTTGTACGACAATACGGGTACCCAAACGCAGGACCTGTTGTACGACAATATGGGTAGACAAACACAGGCCCTGTTGTACGACAATACGGGTAGCCAAACAGGCCCTGTTGTACGACAATACGGGTAGCCAATTACAGGCCCTGTTGTACGACAATACGGGTAGCCAAACACAGGCCCTGTTGTACGACAATACGGGTAGCCAAACACAGGCCCTGTTGTACGACAATACGGGTAGCCAAACAGGCCCTGTTGTACGACAATACGGGTAGCCAATCACAGGCTCTTTTGTACGACAATACGGGTAGCCAATCACAGGCCCTGTTGTACGTCAATACGGGTAGCCGAACACAGGCCCTGTTGTACGACAATACGGCTAGCGAAACACAGGCCCTGTTGTACGACAATACGGGTAGCCAAACAGGCCCTGTTGTACGACAATACGGGTAGCCAATCACAGGCTCTTTTGTACGACAATACGGTTAGCCAAACACAGGCCCTGTTGTACGACAATACGGGTAGCCAAACACAGGCCCTGTTGTACGACAATACGGGGTAGCCAAATACAGGCCCTGTTGTACGACAATACGGGTAGCCAAACAGGCCCTGTTGTACGACAATACGGGTAGCCAATCACAGGCTCTTTTGTACGACAATACGGTTAGCCAAACACAGGCCCTGTTGTACGACAATACGGGTAGCCAATCACAGGCCCTGTTGTACGACAATACGGTTAGCCAAACACAGGCCCTTTTGTACAACAATACGGGTAGCCAAACAGGCCCCGTTGTACGACAATACGGGTAGCCAAACACAGGCCTTGTTGTACGACAATACGGGTAGCCAAACAGGCCCTGTTGTACGACAATACGGGTAGCCAATCACAGGCTCTTTTGTACGACAATACGGGTAGCCAATCACAGGACCTGTTGTACGACAATACGGGTAGCCGAACACAGGCCCTGTTGTACGACAATACGGGTAGCCAATCACAGGCTGTTGTACGACAATACGGTTAGCCAAACACAGGCCCTGTTGTACGACAATACGGGTAGCCAATCACAGGCCCTGTTGTACGACAATACGGTTAGCCAAACACAGGCCCTTTTGTACAACAATACGGGTAGCCAAACAGGCCCCGTTGTACGACAATACGGGTAGCCAAACACAGGCCCTGTTGTACGACAATACGGGGTAGCCAAATACAGGCCCTGTTGTACGACAATACGGGTAGCCAAACACAGGCCCTGTTGTACGACAATACGGGTAGCCAAACAGGCCCTGTTGTACGACAATACGGGTAGCCAATCACAGGCCCTGTTGTACGACAATACGGGGTAGCCAAACACAGGCCCTGTTGTACGACAATACGGGTAGCCAAACAGGCCCTGTTATACGACAATACGGGTAGCCAATCACAGGCTCTGTTGTACGACAATACGGGTAGCTAAACACAGGCCCTGTTGTACGACAATATGGGTAGCCAAACAGGGTCTGTTGTACGACCATACGGGTAGCCAAACACAGGCCCTGTTGTACGACAATACGGGTAGCCAAACAGGCCCTGTTGTACGACAATACGGGTAGCCAATCACAGGCCCTGTTGTACGACAATACGGGTAGCCAATCACAGGCCCTGTTGTACGACAATACGGGTAGCCAAACACAGGCCCTGTTGTACGACAATACGGGTAGCCAAACAGGCCCTGTTGTACGACAATACGGGTAGCCAAACACAGGCCCTGTTGTACGACAATACGGGTAGCCAATCACAGGCCCTGTTGTACGACAATACGGGTAGCCAAACGCATGCCCTGTTGTACGACAATACGGCTAGCGAAACACAGGCCCTGTTGTACGACAATACGGGTAGCCAATCACAGGCCCTGTTGTACGACAATACGGGTACCCAAACGCAGGACCTGTTGTACGACAATATGGGTAGACAAACACAGGCCCTGTTGTACGACAATACGGGTAGCCAATCACAGGCCCTGTTGTACGACAATACGGGTACCCAAACGCAGGCCCTGTTGTACGACAATACGGCTAGCGAAACACAGGCCCTGTTGTACGACAATACGGGTAGCCAATCACAGGCCCTGTTGTACGACAATACGGGTACCCAAACGCAGGACCTGTTGTACGACAATATGGGTAGACAAACACAGGCCCTGTTGTACGACAATACGGGTAGCCAAACGGGCCCTGTTGTACGACAATACGGGTAGCCAATCACAGGCCCTGTTGTACGACAATACGGGTAGCCAAACACAGGCCCTGTTGTACGACAATACGGGTAGCCAAACACAGGCCCTGTTGTACGACAATACGGGTAGCCAAACAGGCCCTGTTGTACGACAATACGGGTAGCCAATCACAGGCTCTTTTGTACGACAATACGGGTAGCCAATCACAGGTCCTGTTGTACGACAATACGGGTAGCCGAACACAGGCCCTGTTGTACGACAATACGGCTAGCGAAACACAGGCCCTGTTGTACGACAATACGGGTAGCCAAACAGGCCCTGTTGTACGACAATACGGGTAGCCAAACAGGCCCTGTTGTACGACAATACGGGTAGCCAATCACAGGCTCTTTTGTACGACAATACGGTTAGCCAAACACAGGCCCTGTTGTACGACAATACGGGTAGCCAAACACAGGCCCTGTTGTACGACAATACGGGGTAGCCAAATACAGGCCCTGTTGTACGACAATACGGGTAGCCAAACAGGCCCTGTTGTACGACAATACGGGTAGCCAATCACAGGCTCTTTTGTACGACAATACGGTTAGCCAAACACAGGCCCTGTTGTACGACAATACGGGTAGCCAATCACAGGCCCTGTTGTACGACAATACGGTTAGCCAAACACAGGCCCTTTTGTACAACAATACGGGTAGCCAAACAGGCCCCGTTGTACGACAATACGGGTAGCCAAACACAGGCCCTGTTGTACGACAATACGGGTAGCCAAACAGGCCCTGTTGTACGACAATACGGGTAGCCAATCACAGGCTCTTTTGTACGACAATACGGGTAGCCAATCACAGGCCCTGTTGTACGACAATACGGGTAGCCGAACACAGGCCCTGTTGTACGACAATACGGGTAGCCAATCACAGGCTGTTGTACGACAATACGGTTAGCCAAACACAGGCCCTGTTGTACGACAATACGGGTAGCCAATCACAGGCCCTGTTGTACGACAATACGGTTAGCCAAACACAGGCCCTTTTGTACAACAATACGGGTAGCCAAACAGGCCCCGTTGTACGACAATACGGGTAGCCAAACACAGGCCCTGTTGTACGACAATACGGGGTAGCCAAATACAGGCCCTGTTGTACGACAATACGGGTAGCCAAACACAGGCCCTGTTGTACGACAATACGGGTAGCCAAACAGGCCCTGTTGTACGACAATACGGGTAGCCAATCACAGGCCCTGTTGTACGACAATACGGGGTAGCCAAACACAGGCCCTGTTGTACGACAATACGGGTAGCCAAACAGGCCCTGTTATACGACAATACGGGTAGCCAATCACAGGCTCTGTTGTACGACAATACGGGTAGCTAAACACAGGCCCTGTTGTACGACAATATGGGTAGCCAAACAGGGTCTGTTGTACGACCATACGGGTAGCCAAACACAGGCCCTGTTGTACGACAATACGGGTAGCCAAACAGGCCCTGTTGTACGACAATACGGGTAGCCAATCACAGGCCCTGTTGTACGACAATACGGGTAGCCAATCACAGGCCCTGTTGTACGACAATACGGGTAGCCAAACACAGGCCCTGTTGTACGACAATACGGGTAGCCAAACAGGCCCTGTTGTACGACAATACGGGTAGCCAAACACAGGCCCTGTTGTACGACAATACGGGTAGCCAATCACAGGCCCTGTTGTACGACAATACGGGTAGCCAAACACAGGCCCTGTTGTACGACAATACGGGTAGCCAAACAGGCCCTGTTGTACGACAATACGGGTAGCCAATCACAGGCTCTTTTGTACGACAATACGGGTAGCCAATCACAGGCCCTGTTGTACGACAATACGGGTAGCCGAACACAGGCCCTGTTGTACGACAATACGGCTAGCGAAACACAGGCCCTGTTGTACGACAATACGGGTAGCCAAACAGGCCCTGTTGTACGACAATACGGGTAGCCAATCACAGGCCCTGTTGTACGACAATACGGGTAGCCAATCACAGGCCCTGTTGTACGACAATACGGGTAGCCAAACACAGGCCCTGTTGTACGACAATACGGGTAGCCAAACAGGCCCTGTTGTACGACAATACGGGTAGCCAAACACAGGCCCTGTTGTACGACAATACGGGTAGCCAATCACAGGCCCTGTTGTACGACAATACGGGTAGCCAATCACAGGCCCTGTTGTACGACAATACGGGTAGCCAAACACAGGCCCTGTTGTACGACAATACGGGTAGCCAAACAGGCCCTGTTGTACGACAATACGGGTAGCCAATCACAGGCCCTGTTGTACGACAATACGGGGTAGCCAAACACAGGCCCTGTTGTACGACAATACGGGTAGCCAAACAGGCCCTGTTGTACGACAATACGGGTAGCCAAACACAGGCCCTGTTGTACGACAATACGGGTAGCCAAACACAGGCCCTGTTGTACGACAATACGGGTAGCCAATCACAGGCCCTGTTGTACGACAATACGGGTAGCCAAACACAGGCCCTGTTGTACGACAATACGGGTAGCCAAACACAGGCCCTGTTGTACGACAATACGGGTAGCCAAACACAGGCCCTGTTGTACGACAATACGGGTAGCTAAACACAGGCCCTGTTGTACGACAATACGGGTAGCCAATCACAGGCCCTGTTGTACGACAATACGGGTAGCCAAACACAGGCCCTGTTGTACGACAATACGGGTAGCTAAACACAGGCCCTGTTGTACGACAATACGGGTAGCCAAACACAGGCCCTGTTGTACGACAATACGGGTAGCCAAACACAGGCCCTGTTGTACGACAATACGGGTAGCCAAACACAGGCCCTGTTGTACGACAATACGGGTAGCCAAACACAGGCCCTGTTGTACGACAATACGGGTAGCTAAACACAGGCCCTGTTGTACGACAATACGGGTAGCCAATCACAGGCCCTGTTGTACGACAATACGGGTAGCCAAACACAGGCCCTGTTGTACGACAATACGGGTAGCTAAACACAGGCCCTGTTGTACGACAATACGGGTAGCCAAACACAGGCCCTGTTATACGACAATACGGGTAGCCAAACACAGGCCCTGTTGTACGACAATACGGGTAGCCAAACACAGGCCCTGTTGTACGACAATACGGGTAGCCAAACACAGGCCCTGTTATACGACAATACGGGTAGCTAAACACAGGCCCTGTTGTACGACAATACGGGTAGCCAAACACAGGCCCTGTTATACGACAATACGGGTAGCCAAACACAGGCCCTGTTGTACGACAATACGGGTAGCCAATCACAGGCTCTGTTGTACGACAATACGGGTAGCTAAACACAGGCCCTGTTGTACGACAATATGGGTAGCCAAACAGGGTCTGTTGTACGACAATACGGGTAGCCAATCACAGGCCCTGTTGTACGACAATACGGTTAGCCAAACACAGGCCCTGTTGTACGACAATACGGGTAGCCAAACACAGGCCCTGTTGTACGACAATACGGGTAGCCAAACACAGGCCCTGTTATACGACAATACGGGTAGCTAAACACAGGCCCTGTTGTACGACAATACGGGTAGCCAATCACAGGCTCTGTTGTACGACAATACGGGTAGCTAAACACAGGCCCTGTTGTACGACAATATGGGTAGCCAAACAGGGTCTGTTGTACGACAATACGGTTAGCCAAACACAGGCCCTGTTGTACGACAATACGGGTAGCCAAACACAGGCCCTGTTGTACGACAATACGGGTAGCCAAACACAGGCCCTGTTGTACGACAATACGGGTAGCCAAACCCAGGCCCTGTTGTACGACAATACGGGTAGCTAAACACAGGCCCTGTTGTACGACAATACGGGTAGCTAAACAGGCCCTGTTGTACGACAATACGGGTAGCCAATCACAGGCCCTGTTGTACGACAATACGGGTAGCCAAACACAGGCCCTGTTGTACGACAATACGGGTAGCCAAACACAGGCCCTGTTGTACGACAATACGGGTAGCTAAACACAGGCCCTGTTGTACGACAATACGGGTAGCTAAACACAGGCCCTGTTGTACGACAATACGGGTAGCCAAACACAGGCCCTGTTGTACGACAATACGGGTAGCCAAACACAGGCCCTGTTGTACGACAATACGGGTAGCCAAACACAGGCCCTGTTATACGACAATACGGGTAGCTAAACACAGGCCCTGTTGTACGACAATACGGGTAGCCAATCACAGGCCCTGTTGTACGACAATACGGGTAGCCAAACACAGGCCCTGTTGTACGACAATACGGGTAGCCAAACACTGGCCCTGTTATACGACAATACGGGTAGCTAAACACAGGCCCTGTTGTACGACAATACGGGTAGCCAATCACAGGCCCTGTTATACGACAATACGGGTAGCCAATCACAGGCTCTGTTGTACGACAATACGGGTAGCTAAACACAGGCCCTGTTGTACGACAATACGGGTAGCTAAACACAGGCCCTGTTGTACGACAATACGGGTAGCCAATCACAGGCCCTGTTATACGACAATACGGGTAGCTAAACACAGGCCCTGTTGTACGACAATACGGGTAGCCAAACACAGGCCCTGTTATACGACAATACGGGTAGCTAAACACAGGCCCTGTTGTACGACAATACGGGTAGCCAATCACAGGCCCTGTTATACGACAATACGGGTAGCTAAACACAGGCCCTGTTGTACGACAATACGGGTAGCCAATCACAGGCTCTGTTGTACGACAATACGGGTAGCTAAACACAGGCCCTGTTGTACGACAATACGGGTAGCCAATCACAGGCCCTGTTGTACGACCATACGGGTAGCCAAACACAGGCCCTGTTGTACGACAATACGGGTAGCCAAACAGGGTCTGTTGTACGACAATACGGTTAGCCAAACACAGGCCCTGTTGTACGACAATACGGGTAGCCAAACACAGGCCCTGTTGTACGACAATACGGGTAGCCAAACACAGGCCCTGTTATACGACAATACGGGTAGCTAAACACAGGCCCTGTTGTACGACAATACGGGTAGCCAATCACAGGCCCTGTTGTACGACAATATGGGTAGCCATACACAGGCCCTGTTGTACGACAATACGGGTAGCCAAACCCAGGCCCTGTTGTACGACAATACGGGTAGCTAAACACAGGCCCTGTTGTACGACAATACGGGTAGCTAAACAGGCCCTGTTGTACGACAATACGGGTAGCCAATCACAGGCCCTGTTGTACGACAATACGGGTAGCCAAACACAGGCCCTGTTGTACGACAATATGGGTAGCCAAACAGGGTCTGTTGTACGACAATACGGTTAGCTAAACACAGGCCCTGTTGTACGACAATACGGGTAGCCAAACACAGGCCCTGTTGTACGACAATACGGGTAGCCAAACACAGGCCCTGTTGTACGACAATACGGGTAGCCAAACAGGCCCTGTTGTACGACAATACGGGTAGCCAAACAGGCCCTGTTGTATGACAATACGGGTAGCCAATCACAGGCCCTGTTGTACGACAATACGGGTAGCTAAACACAGGCCCTGTTGTACGACAATACGGGTAGCTAAACAGGCCCTGTTGTACGACAATACGGGTAGCCAATCACAGGCCCTGTTGTACGACAATACGGGTAGCCAAACACAGGCCCTGTTGTACGACAATACGGGTAGCCAATCACAGGCCCTGTTGTACGACAATACGGGTAGTCAAACAGGCCCTGTTGTACATTCGGTCAAATTAATGGCCTATTGTTGAAGTAGAAAAAGTGTCTTCCGTTTTTGTTTACCATGTTATAATAGAATACATACTAATCTGACAGACTTGCAAAAATATGCCACTATAACCTGTTCATTTCCCATATTGTATAAATTATAGGCCTATTGTTAATAATACAGGACCCCTTGTAAATAATCTAAAAAACTTTAAGTGTAAACCTATATGGTTTTGTTATGTTGTACAATCTTAGATATACATTGTTTGGTGTATTAATTGTTAGTTGTGGATTAAATAAACTTAGCAATATGATATCTGGTAGTAAACTGGTTTGTTATTTAATATAGCCAATAATGAAATTATTTTAAAATATAATACGATTAAATGAAAATGCAGCACAACAGCAAAGAAGGATAGTAATTACATAGATACGTAATATTAACTGCTAATCGAATTCCCCTCAGTAAATACTGAAGTCCCAAGCACGACTGTTACTGCTTAATTAACCCTATTTGGCCCGGGGGGGGGGGGGGGGGGGGGGGTCATTTTAGAGATTTTTTATAACTTATATGTATGTATCTCTGAGTCAGGATTGTTGGAAAAAACGAGAATATATCTAAAATTTTATTGGCTATCCAATAGAACAAACGCCATTTACATGGCCATGTTAGTTTTCGGGCTGTGGTCCCTTTCTTTGCACCAATCTCCAGTAATTTTCGCGCTAAAATTTTCAAAAGTTTTTATGGCTCACTAAAATAAATTTATTTGCGAAATATAGCGGATTTTTGGACACTGATCCCGATTATAGAACTCAAATATAACACTGCCATTTTTTATGGTAATTTTGTATGTAAGAATTTCGATTTTGATCGAAAGAATGATAATGTAAAATGACCACAAAATAAATTGATTTTATGACCATATAGGTTTTCTGGGACGCTGATCACGAATATGACACTCAAAAATATCGTATTATCCAACCAAATACTATTTTTGTCGTTTGAAATTTTTTGCTACTTGTATTTTACGTCCCACCTGACAAGTACCAACACTGATAGTTGCGTTACCACGATGATTTTTAACGAGTTGTATCGTGATGAGCGACCTTAAAACCAGAGCTTCAGAATTACCAAACCAAAGGCAAAAAAATTTAACAGTTTATAATTTTGAGCTACTTGTACTTTTCGTTCTGGGGCACCAGAATGGCACCAAAATTTGGTTTGCATTTATTTATATATTTATTTATTTATTTACGTTCAGAATTATCAAACCAAACCCAACATTTTTAGTTTGACAATTGTTTATTTATACTTTTCGTACTGGGGGACCAAAATAGCACCAACAGATGGTTGCATTGCCAGAAAATATTTTTAACAAGTTTTATCGCGCTCAGCGACCTCGAAAACCCTTATAGCATCAAGATTTCAAATTTTGAACCGCGATTTAAAAAATTTCTAAAATGACCGCCCCCCCCCCCCCCCCCCCGGGCCAATGGGGTAGACGACTCGGAAATTTTTTTTCGAGTTTTCGTTGGTTTCATGTGAAAGAGCATGTGAAAAAAACCCCAGAGAGCAATTTTACTTCAAAAAAATAACATTGGTAGAGTTATAGCGATTTTAAAACGCAAAATTAGCAACATCGAAAAATCAGGCCGTTTCAGAAAACTGTACGAGTGACGTCAGCCATAACACAGCAACAGTTGTCAAGCGCTGTTGATTGGCTAATATAAAGTATAATATTGCAGTTTTCTTATCTAAAATAAATCAAATAATAAATGTAGCTAAGTATTTATTTGGATGTGTATATTTGTGTTGTGTTAAGAATCGATTATGGGATAGCGGTATGGAGGCAGATTATTCATATCAAGTTAATTATTCTATAATAATATTTATTTCGCGGTTCGCCCATACCTGTACCGTAGAGCTGTAGCTAAAAATAAATATAGCTAGCTAAATACTACCAGGCGTTTCATTAATCTATTTTTTAATTGTTTTTACAGCGAACAATGCGGGATGGGTAGATTAGCTCTAGTTGGAAATTATTTAGATTTTTTGTCAGTTCACTGTAAAGTGTTACTGGTACTAGTGTTGCCCGTGTCACCATTATTTTGCCTTTCATCATAGCTGTTTTTGGTTTGACATCCAAAAATATCAAAGTACCAAAAAAATACCAAAACATAATGTTTTGGGCTATTGATTTATGTTCTTGACATATTGGCGAGTTACATGTGAAAAAAAAATGTTTTAAAGAAAATGAAAACAAATGTTTGTGGTAGCTAGTGTTTTCAATGGTATGTACTGTTTTAATAATGTAGCTTGTTTTTATAAAATACCACAAAATCTTATTTTTTGATGGCATTTCAGTAACCTTCCACATGACTGCCTGCATGACTGCATGACTAGCTACTGACTAACTATCAATGCTATTTGGAATTCAATAATTTAACTTGTATAAAAATAATTGCATTCGAAAAAGTGCGAATCCACAATCTAATCCAAAGTAATCTAAGTTTTGAAGCTGAATAAAACATCAATAAGCTACTGGATTTCTACCACCTGGCAGTTTTAGCTACAAAATATGTTTTATTTTTATAGCTAACAACTGTATAGTTTGGGATAAATAAATATTATTCTGGAATAATTAACTTGTTATGAATCAATTTCCGCCATAAGATATCAAATAATGTATTCTTAACACAACACAAAAACACACCAAATAAATATTAGCTACACTATTTATTTTAGTTACTAAGAGATTTATATTGTATAGTAACCAATGAACATTTACTGCTGCACGAGTGACGTCACTAGTGCAGTTTTCTGAAACGGCCTGATTTTTCGATGTTGCTAATTTTGCGTTTTAAAATCGCTATAACTCGGCCAATATTAATTTTTTTGAAGTAAAATTGCTCTCTGGGGTTTTTTCACATGCTCTTTCACATGAAACCAACGAAAACTCGAAAAAATATTTCCGAGTCGTCTACCCCATTACGTTGTAAAATAGCCCGGGCCAAAAAGAGTTAATAAACATATTACACCAACAACAAGCAAAGTTTGTATATTTAATTACTGTATATTACTACATTAATAAAAATAGAAAGCAAATTAATAATTAGCGCTACAACAAAAAGGGTGATTGTGGTTGGTCAGCATCAGAATACGATGAATAAAAATATAATCTGGGAATCTTTCAATTTGTTAGATTTGGGTTTTATTCTTTACATAGGACAATTAATTACACAAGTTAAAATTTAGAAAATGTAGATGATTTTAAACAAGAAGTAACAGAAACTGAACTGTAATGCTAATAAGGTATTATACTCTAAAGTCTACTGTATATAAACCAAAATAGGGTAGTAGCTTTAATGAATAAGTGTCACGGACCCACTTTAGCAGAGCTATATTATGTTTGTCTATGTGCACCCATGCCCAAAGGACTCGATGTAGAGAACACAACATAACTAAAAATATCAGTATGCAATGCAGCAATAGAGTAAATATTACCACAGACAGTTGCAATTCAAATTAGGTTTTAATATTTATAACGGAATCTAAATATATATAAAGCAAACAGGGACTTGGTAAGGGATGTAAATTGTGTAAATAAGAATATGTATAATAAATATGTAATAATACTAATAAATGTCTCAAAACTAATAATATGTTAAAAAGTGTAAAATAACTTTTTGAAAATCATTTTATAGCGACTAGCTACACTAAGTATGATTTTCGAAATATCAATTCAATGGGTAGATATAATATTTTGTTCATATTCTTATTATTCTTATTCGTAATCATGTTGATTTTTGTTTGTTATTTCAATAAATTGTGT
>JAUCBJ010005219.1:0-22784 GCA_032718475.1 Nemertoderma westbladi
CAGCCCACAATGTTAAGGATCGAGTTTAAATAGATAAAAGAGACATCGTCAGGAGGAGTAACAGCCCCTATCCTTCTTTAGTTAGGCATGCACTGATATTAATTATATCTACAACTGCAAAGGGATTGGATTTTGGGTAAGCCGAGCTTCCAGGAGGCAACATTGTAGTCGCTGATCAAACTATCTTGAGATATACCACTTAGGTGTCTCACCAAAAGCGAACTAAAGAAGTATGTAATCTTTGTGTTCTTTCAATTAAAAGCACTGTAGATCAAGCGACATTTCTGCTGATTAGTAATTATATCCTCGAAAGGTCCAAGGGCCACGTCCTCAATCATTGTTTGTTCGATACAAGCGCCTCCATAGGTTATGGATGGCATACAGATGGACCTCCAGATGAAAGAAGTCACATTCAGAATAATAGAGTCTACTCCCAGTCCCCTGGTTTTACATTTACTCACATTTGACCAGGTTTTCTTTATCTAATGGTCTTTAACATTCTGCCTGGTGAAGGAAAGGAAGGCCTAGGAAGCTACATGAGCTAACAGATTGACACGGGAATCCAGCTATATATTGTCACCATTATCTGTGGGGTTGTGGAATCAAATCACAAACAACAAACGTGGACTTTCTAATATTTAGTTTCAGATTATGGTTATCAAAGTACAGTATTTCCTACATAGATCGACCAGTTGTTTGAGATCTGACAGCATTTTCGCCATCAGCAGGATATCATCAGCATACCCTGTTCAATGGGTTTGCTTCATTGTCGATATAGAGGCCTAAGTTTGTAGACTCGATTTGGTGAAACAGATATGTGAGGTATATGTTGAAGAATAGTGCTGACAAGATTACACCTTGGCGCACACCACATCATCGAAGGGGAGGGGTAAAAGTATGGATTTATCAAGATTGGCACATTCAAGTTTATCGAATAGCTTCCCATAGCTAACTGCATCGAATGCGCTAGTGAGGTCCATAGACTTCATGTACACCCTAGATCCACCTCTGTTAAAACGTTTTATATAAGGTTCCCTGTCAGCATGTAAGGTAGTTATGTACTTTGATGATTTCTTATATCCCATTTGTAAGTTGCTTGTGGGTATGGAATTCTGATATTTGCGATATAAATTTAAATTAATAATATCAGTATTCTAGAAGTCTTTGATTACAGGTACAGTATTATTAGACAACCGTAGTGTTCTTCCCATTGCTATTTCATCACCATTGTCTAAATGACACTATATATCGAGTCAAGGTCAAGGTGTACTCGTTTACTAAACACATGGACTGCTTAAAATCATAAATTTTTAAATATTTTTTGCACATTGGGGCTGAAATTTTTTATTTGCTAATAGGAATGGGTCCTAAACATTCATTGTACTACTTACTGCCTTTTCCGTCGCACAATCTGTCCTTTTAATAAGTAAGAACTCATGGCATGTTAAGATCGGGGGATGGTAATCATGGCTACTCACTCCATAAGATGGTATTGCCATTAGTAATTACCATTAAATTATCATTAAATGAATTATTAAGTTTTCGAATTACAGAAGGGGTTTATTACACACTTGAAAACTTTACAGTGTTAAATTGATTGCAAAATTACAGAATGTGAGGACAATAAATTAATAATATAAGTAAGAACTACAATAAAATATACGAGGATAGAGTCACAAACAACATTATTTCCCTGGAAACCCGACTATCTACAGCACCGGTTGTAAGTCAGGTGGACTCCCACGGCGCGACCACGCTCAGCTTCAGTGCCGAGGTCTGTCCGTCGTCACTCTGGATGGTGAGTTTGCGAGACGCGACGAGAGTGGACGTCGTGCAGGGTTTAGAGCTCTTGGTCGCCGATAGGGTTGAATGACTAGCGGGTCCAGCCACTATTGGTCCTATGGCCGTGGTCTGTCTTGTAAGATGTCGATGAGGCGGGGTGCCGAACAATTTGTTGCTAAATTTGAATAAATAAGAAGATTATAGTATTCATTGATAAAACTGTAAACGAAATGTTGTCAAATTAATAAGAAATATTCTTTTGAAATATTATACAACGTATTAACTTAATTTAAATATTAATGCCCTGTATTATTTTACTTTCTATGCCTTGTATTATTTTTCTTTTTATGCCCTGTATTATTTTTCTTTTTATGCCTTGTATTATTTTACTTTTTATGCATTTTATTATTTAACTTTTAATGCCCTGTATCGTTTTTTTCTTTTTATCCCTTGAATTATTTTACATTTAATGCCCTGTATTATTTTACCTTTTTAGCCCTGTAGGATTTTACTTTTCATATTAATGAATGACCTGTATTATTTAACTTTTAATGCCCTGTATTATTTAACTTTTAATGCACTGTATTATTTTACTTTAATTCCCTGTATTATTTAACTTTTAATGCACTGTATTATTTTACTTTTTATGCCCTGTATTATTTAACTTTTAATGCCCTGTATTATTTTACTTTTTATGCATTTTATTATTTAACTTTTAATGCCCTGTATCGTTTTTTTCTTTTTATCCCTTGAATTATTTTACATTTAATGCCCTGTATTATTTTACCTTTTTAGCCCTGTAGGATTTTACTTTTCATATTAATGAATGACCTGTATTATTTAACTTTTAATGCCCTGTATTATTTAACTTTTAATGCACTGTATTATTTTACTTTAATGTCCCGTATTATTTTACTTTAATTCACTGTATTATTTAACTTTTAATGCACTGTATTATTTTACTTTAATGTCCCGTATTATTTTACTTTAATTCACTGTATTATTTAACTTTTAATGCCCTGTATTATTTTACCTTTTTAACCCTGTATGATTTTACTTTTCATATTAATGAATGACCTGTATTATTTAACGTTTAATGCCCTGTATTATTTAACTTTTAATGCACTGTATTATTTTACTTTAATTCCCTGTATTATTTAACTTTTAATGCCCTGTATTATTTTACCTTTTTAACCCTGTATGATTTTACTTTTCATATTACTGAATGACCTGTATTATTTAACTTTTAATGCCCTGTATTACTTTACCTTTTTAACCCTGTATGATTTTACTTTTCATATTAATGAATGACCTGTATTATTTAACTTTTAATGCCCTGTATTATTTAACTTTTAATGCACTGTATTATTTTACTTTTAATGCACTGTATTATTTAACGTTTAATGCCCTGTATTATTTAACTTTTAATGCCCTGTATTATTTTACCTTTTTAACCCTGTATGATTTTACTTTTCATATTAATGAATGACCTGTATTATTTAACTTTTAATGCCCTGTATTATTTAACTTTAATTCCCTGTATTATTTAACTTTTAATGCCCTGTATTATTTTACCTTTTTAACCCTGTATGATTTTACTTTTCATATTAATGAATGACCTGTATTATTTAACTTTTAATGCCCTGTATTATTTTACCTTTTTAACCCTGTATGATTTTACTTTTCATATTAATGAATGACCTGTATTATTTAACTTTTAATGCCCTGTATTATTTAACTTTTAATGCACTGTATTATTTTACTTTAATGCCCCGTATTACTTTACTTTATATTACCTGTATTATTTTACTTTTAATGCACAGTATTATTTTACTTTAATTCCCTGTATTATTTAACTTTTAATGCCTTGTATTATTTTACCTTTTTAACCCTGTATGATTTTACTTTTCATATTAATGAATGACCTGTATTATTTAACTTTTAATGCCCTGTATTATTTTACTTTTAATGCACTGTATTATTTAACGTTTAATGCCCTGTATTATTTAACTTTTAATGCCCTGTATTATTTTACCTTTTTAACCCTGTATGATTTTACTTTTCATATTAATGAATGACCTGTATTATTTAACTTTTAATGCCCTGTATTATTTAACTTTAATTCCCTGTATTATTTAACTTTTAATGCCCTGTATTATTTTACCTTTTTAACCCTGTATGATTTTACTTTTCATATTAATGAATGACCTGTATTATTGAACTTTTAATGCCCTGTATTATTTTACCTTTTTAACCCTGTATGATTTTACTTTTCATATTAATGAATGACCTGTATTATTTAACTTTTAATGCCCTGTATTATTTAACTTTTAATGCACTGTATTATTTTACTTTAATGCCCCGTATTACTTTACTTTATATTACCTGTATTATTTTACTTTTAATGCACAGTATTATTTTACTTTAATTCCCTGTATTATTTAACTTTTAATGCACTGTATTATTTTACTTTAATGCCCCGTATTATTTTACTTTATATTACCTGTATTATTTAACTTTTAATGCACTGTATTATTTTACTTTAATGCCCCGTATTATTTTACTTTTAATGTCCTGTATTATTTTGACTTTTAATGCCTTGTATTATTTTGACTTTTAATGCCTTGTATTATTTTACTTTCAATATTAATACCTTGTATTATTTTACTTTTAATACAAGTATATATGTTATGCCCGTATTATTTTATTTGTAATATTAATTAATGACCTGTATTATAGTATTTAACTTTTAATGACCTGCTAATGTTGATAAATCTTGCAGACTTGGGAGGTATATGGATTGCTAATTTGGTTGGGGTTAGTCGGACCTGTTACACTGCATACAGGATACAGGTTCCAACATCCACCTTATCTGCATTCTTATAGTCAGAATAGTAATTATACTGGGCAGTATAAATAGGCGCATAAAAGTAATTGTCAAATTATAACAAAAATTTTGTAAAATAAAGTGGTAGGTACTGACTTTTTGAAAGACGTATCGTTTGGCTCTTTTAGATTTCCGGTGCTGTAAGACAACGACGAGTTTTGTTGACCCACTACGGTCAGTGGTTTGGATACAGTTCTGTGCTGCCGTCTACTGCGTGCTCCAAATGTGAAAAACCTAGGGCAGAAAGAATAAGACGTTTTATGGGGCAACTAGAAATATTGTGGTGAACAAGGTGATCTTATATGTTAAGTTCTCTCATAATATTTGTTTTGTTGTGTATTAATTAGTATTACTTCGTATTATTATTAACAGAATGTATTGGGTACTCTATTAATTAGTATTAATTAATACCTGTACTGTATAGGACACATAAAGTCGTGTTCAAAAAGTTTATTTGATTATTACTTTGCAGCGTTCTGACCTATAAGCCATAACGCTGCAAAGTCAGATTATTTAGAATAAGGATATAAATAATTAATGATAAAAAATATGTTGTTCTAAAATAATTTGATTAATTGCACAAGCTGTGATTCAATGGGTCGGGAGCTTATTCAACAAAATTCATCTCCAGATGACTTTTAATATAATATTAAAAATAATATGAATTAAAACTGATAGAGCTAATCACTATTCCAGGATAGTGTCTAATATTCTCAGTTTCAGACAAAAATTTCCCCGACATAATTCATATTTTCCGATTGGAATTATAATTTATCCGACGAATTAAAAATGTATTATTTTTTTTTAATGTAATACCGATTATTCCGAAATCGATAACTGGGATCGGTTAATTCACGGATTATGAATTAACATTATCTGATGTCAGTCCCCCAATAAGGAACCACTATTTAATCCGTAGTTTCCATCTCAGCAACCAAATAAAACTTCAGCCGCCAGATGGGTTAATATTATTTAGCATATTAAATTAATTATTACATTATACCAATTTAAAATGTAAATTTAATACCGAAATATACATCTTTCAATGTAACATCATATCTCCTATATAGCAATAATTACCGACGACATTAAAAATCGTTTAGATGTTTCAACCAATTTCGTGTCTCTTAATTATCTTTCACCAAAACGTGTCTCGCTCGACAAGCCAAAAATGTGTCAACATCATTGGCGTCGATTCTACTTCGTTTAACGTTGATGACGTCAATACGTCTCCTATCTCATTTCTTGACACACCGCACCGTACACGATTGTATGCACCATAACCATAACCAAGTATAACATACCGGTAGCCACAATACAATCGATGTGAAAGATTCATTCAATTTAATCAACCACTTACATTTGAAATAAATTTCGATAAAATTGAATGAAAGAAACTTTCTGACTTATTCAGAAGGGATTCCAGCCACGGCTGGCCCTATTATTATGTTGGTTATTCGTATTGATCGAAATCTATCACACAGCACTATAACGCAGAATTACTGCGCCTGTTATCTTTTGTTATTTGACAGGAACACCTGGAACATCAATTTTAATCCCGCAATAAAATATATTTGATAGGCCTATGTGAAATATAGCATTAAGCATACAAATAAAACATATTTATTAGAACTGCATCAATATCATGCTTATTGTCCAAACTGACAGGGATACAATTTGGACCATAAATGGGATGGCTGGAAATTTGCTGAAAAAAATTAATCGACTTGACTAGAAAACCCACCCATCTCGAATTTCTTCGAATCTTCGAACTGGAGTTTCTATAGCGTAATCTTATTACAGTAATAATGGTACATAGAGAACGCAGACAGAATGCCAGATGACATTTTTCTGCTTTGAATGACTCAATTTAGTCGAAAAGGTACTGATTAGCTCCACAATGGCCATTATATTCTCCTCTGAACAAGCTGATTCGTATAGTACTGGCACAATCTAATTAAGGTAACGTGATAAAGAGATTACGTGAAAGGAAAAATTAGAGTAAGAATCTTACTGTATCAATTCTTTACTATGTTGGGCGACGGAGTAAGCAAGCTTAGTATATTACTGGTTATTCCGCTTGTTCAACCGTTGCCTGTCTGTCTGTCTGTCTGTCTGTCTGTTTATCTGTCTTGTCAATCACTTATGGTTGAAAGCTAGTAACTCTGTCGATATTTGACACGAATGAAACAAAACTTGGTACACGTGCGTACTGCGTCTAAAGTCTAGAATTTGTACGTGCGGTGATTCAGCAGTTCTCTAGTCTTCCGCTAAAGGGCGTCTAGGCAACGTCTGGAATACTGGTAAGAGTAAACTTGCTTACTTCGACCTGTGCGAGCGAAGGCCCCACTAATGTGTTACATTGATAGATTGTTGGGTAGAAATAAAGAGAGTAATTTGTGTAACCATGCGAATACTTTATATTATCTAAACAATTTGGGTGAATTTCGCGTTCGTGTGTCGTGCCTGAAAGTGAATGGCTGAGGTTAAAATCTATTATTAATAAATGTTAGAGAAAATGTATTATGGGTAAGTAAAATGGGAAGGTGGGCGAGTTGATGGAAGTGGAGAAAAGAGCGAGCGTCATCGTACGTAATGGATAGGATACAGTCTCCACGGATGCAGTGCGTTGACAGAGTGAACCGGGGTAATTAAATCGAGACCTACGTGCACACCACAAGTAAAGGTAAACAGTTGATGGTAGGCAGGGTAGGGTACGCGTGGGATGACAGGTTAATGTTGATGGGATGACGTCGTTTTGTAGCGCATTGGGTTCGTCTTATCTGCTTCCTTGTCTCCTCCGATCGCCACCATCCCCAAGGCGCCGGCTATTCGCAACGGGGACGAGGGTAGTTTGACATTGACAGCTCCGGTTAGCGAAGTGCGCGGGGTCCGCCGCGGGTTGCTGCGAGTTGCGTGGAGGCCGAGAGGCACGGTGTGCGATTTGGTAACCGGTTGTTTTGCCCCAAACTTGAAAAATCTGGGGGATAATTCAAATAGTTTATAAAGTAGGCACCGCAAATGGATTAGTGATCTGATATTATTATTATATAAATTTAAAATCAAGCAGTTAAATAAGTAAAAAGGTAAGTTTAGAAGCCAATTTGCGGTATGAATATGGAACATATTTACTATTGAATATGGAACATATTTACTATAGAATATGGAACATATTTACTATTGAATGTATGGAACATATTTACTATTGAATATGGAACATATTTACAAATGAATATGGAACATATTTGCTATTGAATATGGAACATATTTACTATAGAATATGGAACATATTTACTATTGAATATATTGAACATATTTACTATTGAATATGGAACATATTTACTATTGAATATGGAACATATTTACTATAGAATATGGAACATATTTACTATTGAATATATGGAACATATTTACTATTGAATATGGAACATATTTACTATTGAATATGGAACATATTTACTATTGAATATGGAACATATTTACAAATGAATATGGAACATATTTACTATTGAATATGGAACATATTTACTATTGAATATGGAACATATTTACTATTGAATATGGAACATATTTACAAATGAATATGGAACATATTTACTATTGAATATGGAACATATTTACTAATGAATATGGAACATATTTACTAATGAATATGGAACAAACAGTAAACTATTCCATTACTACTGTAGGTCGAGTGAGCACGGACCCGACTACTACTAGGTTCTGATTGTGTGCTACTCTCCAACTAGTGTTGCCCCTGTAGAGGAGGTGGAAAATTTCTACCATAATCTACAAGCAGCTACTGATGGAGTGGATCAGCATGCATTCTTAACATTCCTGGGAGACTTTAATGCAAGTCTGCATCAATCACCTACATCGCCCTGGGTCTATAGCAATAATGTTAACCGAAATTCCGTCCATCTTCAGGATTTTATCTCTGGAAAAGGATTGTTTTCGGATGGAACCCAGTTCAAGAAGCGAACTGGAAAGCTATGGACTCATAGTGGACCCAGTGGTCACAAGTCCCAGATAGACCATATTCTGTTTCGTAGGAAATACAGGAGGTCTATACAAGACTGTAATACATTTACACTACGACCCTTCTCCAGTGATCACCGCCTTATTGTGGCCAAGATAAGACTTAGTCTGCGTGCTAGCAAAACAACGAAATCTGCCTTGCCGCGGCATGACTGGTCCTCTCTGTTGCAACAGCCAAATGTGAGATCCAGCTTCACACTACAGCTGAGCAACAGGTATGAGGTTCTTGCCTCTGAGGCGGCAGATCACTGTGAGGGCTATACTGCCTTCACAGAGGCAGTTAAGTTAGCTGCTGCAGAAACAGTTCCTGTATACCCTCGAAACAGGAAACGTGCCCCCTCGACTGACAACAAAATTCAGAAGTGCCGAAATGACCTCTACAAGGCGCAGAAAGAGTCCCGACTCAAACAGACTACAGCGGCCAAGAATGCTGTTAAGGCTGCATCTAGATCCCTGAACAGGCAGTACTCTGTTAATTTACAGGTGCTCATAAACCGACAGGTTGATGCCATTAATGGTGCTGACGACAGCAGGCAATCGTCCCAGGCATGGAAATCGATCAACTTGCTTGCTGGTCGAAAAAGCCAACCAACCACCAAGGTTAAGGCTGAATCACCAGCCGATCGCCTCAATGGTTGGAAGGCCCACTTTGAAAAGCTCCTCAATAATGACAGGGTATTGCCTGATAACTTTATAGAAGTAAAAGTGTCTGAGTCTGTACTCCCAGATATTCCCATTGGTGATATCTCCTTAAAGCTCATCTATCCCATCATAGTAGACATGTACCGTACAACAAGAGTCCCACAAGAAATGAAAACAAATAAGTTGGTGCCAGTTCCCAAGAAGGGCAACCTAACACTCTATGGTTCTTTTCGGGGAATCTCATTGATCTCGATTGCTGCAAAACTATACAATAGAATTCTATTAAATCGCATCAGGGATCCCATTGAGAGACTGCTACGTGGAAATCAGAATGGGTTCCGTAAAGGTCGTGGGACCATGGAGCCCATTTTGGCACTTAGAAGGATAATTGAAGAGTTATCAAAAAAGAAAGACAGGCATCTGGCTGTTATCTTTGTTGACTTCTTCAAGGCCTTTGATTCAGTCTCTCGCTCACGTATGTTCAGCATACTTTCATTATATGGGATTCCTGATGAAATTATTGCAGCAATCAGATCAGTATACGATGGTTCGACAACATTTGTGTCTACTGTTGATGGTGACACAGAACCATATGAAGTGTTATGGGGCGTCCTCCAAGGAGACACACTTGCACCATTCTTGTTCATTATTGTGGTTGACTATGTTCTACGCATGTCCTTAGATCATCATAATGATGATGGGGTGATGATAACTCCACCTACTGGCTCCAGAAGTCGAGGAAATCCTGCCAAGTACCTAACTGATCTAGACTTTGCTGATGACTTAGGAGTACTCTCAAAATCATTAGAGGGAGCCCAACGGCTCCTCAGCTCATTAGAACATGCTGCTTCTAGTGTTGGTCTTTTTATTAACTCCAGAAAGACCAAAATTCTGACAGTTAGCTTTGAAAGTCCTCAGCAAGTCTCTGATCGGATGAGCATAAGCTCAAAGGATGGTATGCTTGAGCATGTGGACGACTTCTGTTACCTGGGATCATGGATCCGGAAGTCAGGTGAGGACCTTCGAATACGTAAGGGAAAGGCATGGGCAGCCTTGAATAGGCTTTCCAGGATTTGGAAGTCACCTAGAATTAATCGGAAACTTAAGGTCCGATTATTTAGAGCAGCAGTAGTTCCAGTACTCCTCTACGGGAGTCCATGCTGGGCTCTAACTGCTGAGGACACCAAATCTCTGGATGGCACATTCACAAGAATGCTACGCCGGGTACATTGTGTCAAGTACAATGCACACATCTCCAACCAGACACTATATAACATTGGAGGTGTCTCATTGGTTCCCCCAAGCTTGACACTAGAACAAAATCGCCTCCGCTTTGCAGGACATTGCTTTCGCCGTGAGGACCAGCCAGTGCATAATCTTGTACTTTGGCAGCCTCATGGAGTGAATAAGCATGGTGGACAGCCCATGACTTTCTTGAGACGCATCTTAAAGGACACTGGCCTTAAAGATGCGGATGATCTAGCAAATGTCATGGGTGATAGGGAGTTGTGGCGGTGCAATTTTGTTGACAAGCCGGCACAGCATTCTTAAAAATGCAGCTGCAATGCAGCATGCCGATCCTAGTAGTAGATATCTCCTTTGCAGAAGTGAAGGCTGCTGCAAAGAGCATTAAGACCAATCGTGCCAGTGGAGTAGATGGTGTTCCCCCTGAGGTCTTTAAAATACCTGAGTGTTTAAAGCTCATCTATCCCATCATAGTAGACATGTACCGAACAACAAGAGTCCCACAAGAAATGAAAACAAATAAGTTGGTGCCAGTTCCCAAGAAGGGCAACCTAACACTCTATGGTTCTTTTCGGGGAATCTCATTAATCTCGATTGCTGCAAAGCTATACAATAGGATTCTATTAAATCGCATCAGGGATCCCATTGAGAGACTGCTCCGTGGAAATCAGAATGGGTTCCGTAAAGGTCGTGGGACCATGGAGCCCATTTTGGCACTTAGAAGGATAATTGAAGAGTTATCAAAAAAGAAAGACAGGCATCTGGCTGTTATCTTTGTTGACTTCTTCAAGGCCTTTGATTCAGTCTCTCGCTCACGTATGTTCAGCATACTTTCATTATATGGGATTCCTGATGAAATTATTGCAGCAATCAGATCAGTATACGATGGTTCGACAACATTTGTGTCTACTGTTGACGGTGACACAGAACCATTTGAAGTGTTATGGGGCGTCCTCCAGGGAGACACACTTGCACCATTCTTGTTCATAATTGTTGTTGACTATGTTCTACGCATGTCCTTAGATCATCATAATGATGATGGGGTGATGATAACTCCAACTACTGGCTCCAGAAGTCGCGGAAATCCAGCCAAGTACCTAACTGATCCAGACTTTGCTGATGACTTAGGAGTACTCTCAGAATCACTAGAGGGAGCCCAACGGCTCCTCAGCTCATTAGAACATGCTGCTTCTAGTGTTGGTCTTTTTATTAACTCCAGAAAGACCAAAATTTTGACAGTTAACTTTGAAAGTCCTCAGCAAGTCTCTGATCGGATGAGCATAAGCTCAAAAGATGGTATGCTTGAGCATGTGGATGACTTCTGTTACCTGGGATCATGGATCCGGAAGTCAGGACGTCCGGACCTTCGAATACGTAAGGGAAAGGCATGGGCAGCCTTGAATAGGCATTCCAGGCTTTGGAAGTCACCGAGAATTAATCGGACACTTAAGGTCCGATTATTTAGAGCAGCAGTAGTTCCAGTACTCCTCTATGGGAGTCCATGCTGGGCTCTAACTGCTGAGGACACCAAATCTCTGGATGGCACATTCACAAGAATGCTACGCCGGGTTCATTGTGTCAAGTACAATGCACACATCTCCAACCAGACACTATATAACATTGGAGGTGTCTCATTGGTTCCTCCAAGCTTCACACTAGAACAAAATCGTCTCCGCTTTGCAGGACATTGTTTTCGCCGTGAGGACCAGCCAGTGCATAATCTTGTACTTTGGCAGCCTCATGGAGTGAATAAGCATGGTGGACAGCCCATGACTTTCTTGAGACGCATCTTAAAGGACACTGGCCTTGAACATGCGGATGATCTAGCAAATGTCATGGGTGATAGGGAGTTGTGTTAGTGGCGGTGCAATTTTGTTGATAAGCCGGCACAGCATTCTTAAAAATGCAGCTGCAATGCAGCATGCCGATCCTAGTAATAGTAGTACTACTAATATATTCAGCTTTAGGCCTTCGCGCTGCACGACTCACATTAAAATAATGAAAATGTATTAGAAAATGTAATCAAAATACTTCAAGTACAACATACAAGTAAATTACCTATATTACCTATTATCTAAGCAACTGAAAATTATGTAACTATTATGTAAATTACCTATATTACCTATTATCTAAGCAACTGAAAATTATGTAACTAATAGTTAACGTTTGTAGATTCACTGAACTCGAATCTTCATTTCTACTTTATCCATCGGTTCAAAACACTCAGGATTAGTGAATGTGCCCCAAAAAGGGACTCCGTTTGGGCTGGAAGCGGAGCAGGTCCGATACCAACAACCTCCTTTGTATCTACCAGCGCAGTGTCCGTCGGACAAATTGTCGTTGTCGCGATCATATGTGGAGAATTGTGATCCATTGAGGTATATATATGTCCACTGTCATTCTCAACAAGTATTGAATCACCAGCAGTACAGTCGTCGTTGTACTGAGATATATATAGAGTGTAATTATTGGTTGAATCTCCAATACTAAAATCCTGGTACTCCGCGTACTTGTGATCTTTACCTAACCAAAGATCCACCCTTATTACCACATATTATTATGTGGTACTTACCACCTTATTACCATCTTCGCTCAATTTATATATATTTTCCAGCCCGAGCCAGAAATTTTCTGTAATATTTCCGAAACCTGCCACATATTCATCCCAACGGTCCACCAGGGATTGAGTTGTCGCATCTAATAGATTCCTTTAGACCGTATTTGTGGTTGACGATATCGGTGGAGTTTACCCGGGTATTTGTGCAAATGTATTCGAGAGAAGTTGGAGTGAATCTTGGAATAATTATCAATGTTGAATTTGAGTGATTTTTCTTCTTTTCTACGTTGTTTGCGGTCAATACTACAGATAGGGTTGTTATGACAACAACCAAAACCGCCACAACCACACAAGCGACTACAACCAACACTCTCTTGTTCGCCATTATTATGTGATTGTATAATAATAATATTATTTGTTAAATGAAAATTTGAGTTGGAATGGAAGTTTGAAACTTGTTATTTTTCTTTAGTAAAATGTTGTTATTATATTTTTTAATTATTAATTAATTTCAAAATACTATTGAAGCGAGTGAGGGCAAATAGAGATACACGGCGCCGAACATCAAAGCGTATCTACTACTACTACTAGTATCGGCATGCTGCATTGCAGCTGCATTTTTAAGAATGCTGTGCCGGCTTGTCGATAAAATTGCGCCGCCACAACTCCCTATCACCCATGACATTTGCTAGATCATCCGAATCTTCAAGGCCAGTGTCCTTTAAGATGCGTCTCAAGAAAGTCATGGGCTGTCCACCATGCTTATTCACTCCATGAGGCTGCCAAAGCCCCATGGAGTTAATTTATAGTTAATTACTGTATTAATTACTGCTAATAGTAATAATTGTAAACATGATATACAGTAGGCCTACACATTTTTAGTTATTATTATATACAGTAGGTCATAATTAATTTTATCTTTTTGTACATAGTAAGATGTTTGCTTAAATAAATTTATATTGTTTGATTTATATAATTATACATTCCATATAAAATTGATGAGTATTATTGACAACATAACATGTATTGCTTAAGCAAATTAGTAGTCAAAAAAAGGGGTCAGTTCCGCCCGCGGCTACATTTTTGGATTTTTTAACTGTATTTTTTACTAGCTAGTGTTTTCACTTTTTGTGGTTTTAAATGACTCTCTTAGCCAGATGCCTCGCCATCTAATCTGGACTCTATTGAGTTGATGTGCCCATATGTGGGACATGATGCAATTATATGGAGACTTGTTTATAAGTACAAAATGTAGCCACGGGCAGACTATAAGAACAAATTATACCCACGGGCGGACCTAAAGAACAAAATGTAGCCACGGGAGGAACTATAAGAACAAAATGTAGCCACGGGCGGAACTATAAGAACAAAATGTAGCCACGGGAGGAACTATAAGAACAAAATGTAGCCACGGGCGGAACTATAAGAACCAAATATAGCCACGGGAGGAACTATAAGAACAAAATGTAGCCACGGGCGGAACTATAAGAACAAAATGAAGCCACGGGAGGAACTATAAGAACAAAATGTAGCCACGGGAGGAACTATAAGAACCAAATATAGCCACGGGAGGAACTATAAGAACAAAATGTAGCCACGGGCGGAACTATAAGAACAAAATGTAGCCACGGGAGGAACTATAAGAACAAAATGTAGCCACGGGCGGAACTATAGAAACAAAATGTAGCCACGGGCGGAACTATAAGAACAAAATGTAGCCACGGGAGGAACTATAAGAACAAAATGTAGCCACGGGAGGAACTATAAGAACAAAATGTAGCCACGGGCGGAACTATAAGAACAAAATGTAGCCACGGGAGGAACTATAAGAACAAAATGTAGCCACGGGCGGAACTATAGAAACAAAATGTAGCCACGGGCGGAACTATAAGAACAAAATGTAGCCACGGGAGGAACTATAAGAACAAAATGTAGCCACGGGCGGAACTATAAGAACAAAATGTAGCCACGGGAGGAACTATAAGAACAAAATGTAGCCACGGGCGGAACTATAGAAACAAAATGTAGCCACGGGCGGAACTATAAGAACAAAATGTAGCCACGGGAGGAACTATAAGAACAAAATGTAGCCACGGGAGGAACTATAAGAACAAAATGTAGCCACGGGAGGAACTATAAGAACAAAATGTAGCCACGGGCGGAACTATAAGAACAAAATGTAGCCACGGGCGGAACTATAAGAACAAAATCTAGCCACGGGCGGAACTATAGAAACAAAATGTAGCCACGGGCGGAACTATAAGAACAAATTATACCCACGGGCGGAACTAAAGAATAAAATGTAGCCACGGTAAGAACTATAAGAACAAAATGTAGCCACGGGCGGAACCATAAAAACATAATGTAGCCACGGGCGGCCATTAAAGCCAGCCATTATGCACTGGCTGGTCCTCACGGCGAAAGCAATTTCCTGCAAAGCGGAGGCGACTTTGTTCTAGTATCAAGCTTGGGGGAACGAATGAGACACCTCCAATGTTATATAGTGTCTGGTTGGAGATGTGTGCATTGTACTTGACACAATGAACCCGGCGTAGCATTCTTGTGAATGTGCCATCCAGAGATTTGGTGTCCTCAGCAGTTAGTGCCCAGCATGGACTCCCATAGAGGAGTACTGGAACTACTGCTGCTCTAAATAATCGCACCTTAAGTTTCCGATTAATTCTCTGTGTCTTACAAATCCTGGAAAGCCTATTCAAGGCTGCCCATGCCTTTCCCTTACGTATTCGAAGGGAGCTTATGCTCATCCGGTCAGAGACTTGCTGAGGACTTTCAAAGTTAACTGTAAATTTTTTTGTCTTTCTGGAGTTAATAAAAAGACCAACACTAGAAGCAGCATGTTCTAATGAGCTGAGGAGCCGTTGGGCTCCCTCTAGTGATTCTGAGAGTACTCCTAAGTCATCAGCAAAGTCTAGATCAGTTAGGTACTTGGCAGGATTTCCTCGACTTCTGGAGCCAGTAGGTGGAGTACCATAACCCCATCATCATTATGATGATCTAAGGACATGCGTAGAACATGTCAGAGAGTATCAGTAGCATGTAGTGCAGCTTGGGGTGTATCAGTGGATGTTACTGATTAAATATTTGTGTGTAAATTAAGTTTTTACAGTGTGCTGATCCGAGTGTTTTGTTACATGAACGAACATAGTGAATAGACATAGAATATAAAGCCACGAGGATAACTCTGTAAAATACTCTGCAACAAGTATGAATGACGTTTTATTACAAAACAATAATGTTAAAAAACTTTTCCAGATAATAAAAACATCATATGAAACTCTTGTTGTTTAATAACAATGATAGTAATATAAGTGTTATAGAAGTGCTAAAACCGATCTCCTGTTTATATAAAGTTGCTTTGATTTGTTCGTAATTACCTACTTTATATCATCACAATGAATAATAATAAAATAGTTAATATGATAAGTTATATCCTATATATAGGAAATGTATAAACTTGAGGTCTGAGCCCCTATAAAACCCGGAAGTTCTGATCCTCTACAAACAACAAAGGCAAATGCAGATAAATGCAATCGCTAACTGTAACTGTTCATCATGAATATAATTAATCTCTGTAATGTATAAATACAAGTTAATTATTATAATCTTTTAGGCGGGACTTATTGTAAGCGAAAATAATAGAGGGTATTTAATTCTAAGGCTTAGTCTGTCTGGAGATTGGTAATTCCGATATTTAGTGGAATGCGAAATTTTGAGTTCTTGAGTTGAATTCGTTGTGTACGAACGCCTGTTTCATGGTTTTGCGCCACCGTCTGAGGCTTGAAATAAGGTACTCCACTAATGACAAGTAAAGGGAAGTTAAACTTGTTGTAAATTACATATATATATCATACTGCATGCTCCGCTCCACCCTCCAAAAGAGATTCGAGATAATGTATGTTAACAATATCTGAATTTCGTTGAAATATACAGTATCTGTGATATTGTATTGGCTATCTAAATTTACTGCATCCGCGTGTGGCTATTTTATTATATTTAATAATCATAATTACACCATATTCTGGAACATTTTGTTTATCTCATAGTAGCTGAACAACAATACAAATAATTCAATATCTACAGTATATAATAAAACAAGGGATGCGTGTGCTAGCCATGCTAGGGGTGCTTGAGTTGTAAGTGAGATAATATGAGGAGGGGAATTCCGGTAAGGTAAGGTACTACTTTAATCGGCCTGCTGAATTGAAATGGTGTGATAAGAAAATGGAACTCAAAAGATGGAAGTCAGAAAAAGAAATGGAAGTCAGAAAAAAGAAATATAAGTCAGAAAAAAGAAATTGATATCAGAAAAAAGAAATGGAAGTCAGAGAAAATAAATTGAAGTCAGAAAAAATAAATGGAAGTCCGATAAGAGTAATTGAAGTCAGAAAAAATAAATGCAAGTGAGAAAAAATAATTGCAAGTGAGAAAAAAGAAATGGAAGTGAGAACAGAGAAATGGAAGCCGGAAAACGGAAGCCAGAATATAGAAGTCAGTAAATTGAACTCAGAAAACGGAACTTAGAAAATGAAACTCAGAAATTGGAAGTCAGACTTTCAATCAGTAGCTTACAGTATTATCCCATCCAGAATGTTATTCCCAGGTGATGATGCTTCTTAGGTTCAGTAACCTAGCTACTGTAGGCCTTGGCAGGCACCAGGCACCAACCGTCATCTCTTTTATGGATCTAATTATTTATGTTCATATTTTACAGTACTGCAGTACCGGTACGTAGGCCTACTCCTAATCCAGTACAGCAGTAGTTCCAGATCATTACAGCAGTTTCATCATACCAGCACAGCAGACTGAGGCCTTTTAAATTTCCCCCGTATTCTCTATACCTCTTACTATTTGGGGCGTTGCCTAGCATTGCCCAGCTGGAAAAATATGGCAGATGGGATATATTGCATTTCTGACTTCCATATTCTGACTTACACTTTCTGGCTTCCATTTTCTCTGACTTCCATTTATTTTTTCTCACTTCCTTTTTCTGACTTCCATTTATTTTTTCTCACTTCCATTTTCTGATTTCCGCATTCTCACTTCAATTTTCTGAATTCCATTTCTCTTTTCTGACTTAAATTTCTTCATTCTGACTTCCATTTTCTCACTTCCATTTTCTGACTTCATTTTCTCTGTTCAGACTTCCATTTCTTTTTTCTCACTTCTATTTCTCTGTTCTGACTTCCATTTCTATTTTCTGACTTCCATTTTCTGAGTTCCGTTTTCTGACTTCTATTTTCTGACTTAGGTTTCTCTCTTCTCACTTCCATTATTTTATTCTGACTTCTTTTTGGCGGCAACGGCGCCCCATATATGACCCGACCCAAGGTACTGGAAGTCTTCAACGTTCTTTAGTTGATTTTAGTCGATGGCGGTGAGGCTTCCATTAACATTGAAAATCATGTAATCGGTTTTGCTTGCATTTATATGCAATCGAACCTCCTTAGCAGCCCTCTTCACTATATTCAGTAGAAGCTGTGCATCTGCCAGGGTATTAGAGAGCAGGGCGATGTCATCCGCAAAGTCGGAGTCTGTGACTGTAGTTGCCGGATATCTACTACTTCTGCGTTCTTGAAGTGTGAATCCCAGATCTTTACCCTTTGTGGCCAAAATAGTAATGGTGCTAATGTGTCACCTTGCAGTACGCCAGCCAGGATTGAGAAAAACTCAGTTTCACCATCTGGTGAGAGTACCTGCGCTTCTGTGTCACAATATAACAATCCAATGCCAGCAACGATTACTTCTGGTATTCTATAAGCTCTTAGGATTTCAAGCATTTGTATGAAATTTCACTAAATATTATTATTTCAAATTTATTTTATTTGAATGATTTTCAAGTTTAAATATTTGAATGGCCTACATTAATATAATATACAAAACCAAATATATGAACAAAAAATAAACAGACAACATACGATAATAAAATAATAAAAACAATGCAAATGTAGGATAACAATTTTGCAATTAAATTTTTAGTACATTATATTTTCGGTCGGATGAGAATATAAAAATACGAAATGCTGAGCTGATAGCTAATTAAACATTTATTTTTTTCAATAAACTTATTTATATTATATTTAAACTTAAATTACTGTAGCAAGCAGCACAAGTAAGAAAAATAGTTTAACTACAATAAAAAATAAGATATGGAAATGTAATAAGAAAACATTGCGTTGGATATGAATATAAATAGATAGATTAAACGAACTCACTTCTTTTTCGCGTTGTTTACTCCGGTAGCACTGGATAGAAGTTCCTTATATTGGGTGCTACGTAGGAATCGCGGGTAGGTGTCCTTCTTCATCAGGGTGTGGATGTGGTCCTGCGCCGCGTCGAACGTGTTCCGGGACGGGGAATCCTTCCGCATATTCGCCTTGACAGCCGCCAAGGATCTACTGTCGATGTTTATCTCAGTAATAGCACCTTTATCGAGAAATTGACTGCAAAATTTAGAAAATAAAATAGTTATAATAAAGGATATTAAGAAAGTAATTGACACATTAACCACGTAGATTATGGTATTAAAAACGTGTATAGGAATCAGTTGCCAATAGCTGGGAAATTTAAATTTAATAGAGGAAGACTTATCATGTTTTTTCTTTGGAACGATATCGATGGTGTTTAGGAACGATATCGATGGTGTTTAGGAACGATATCGATGGTGTTTAGGAACGATATCGATGGTGTTTAGGAACGATATCGATGGTGTTTAGGAACGATATCGATGGTGTTTAGGAACGATATCGATGGTGTTTAGGAACGATATCGATGGTGTTTAGGAACGATATCGATGGTGTTTAGGAACGATATCGATGGTGTTTAGGAACGATATCGATGGTGTTTAGGAACGATATCGATGGTGTTTAGGAACGATATCGATGGTGTTTAGGAACGATATCGATGGTGTTTAGGAACGATATCGATGGTGTTTAGGAACGATATCGATGGTGTTTTGTTTAGGAACGATATCGTTGTTATTGTTACTACAGTTCAACCCAATTAGAATAATATTGAATATAGAATAACTTGTTCCATCGAAACACATTGCAGCAAGTTATCATTACCAAGCATCTTTATTACTCGGGCATATTCCCGAGCGTCCTTTTAAAGACCAACTCTCTCTTTGTTGCCTCGTTTCATTTTTTCCTCTTCGTCTATTTTTCCCTCCTTTTCCTTTATTCTTCTGAATAGTTTACTTCTGTTACTTTATCCGAATTACTGCGCCGCGACGATATAGCAGATTTAGATTTTGAAAGTATCACAAATTTTGTACACTTAAGGTGGGAGTACACCCCCACCCCCCCTCCCCCTCCCTATGTCAAAATTTCAAATATGTGTTTTTTGATTTAATCTATAGCAGAATTTAATGAGGATTTCAAATCTGAAAACCGCTATGCGAAACCTCTTTTAGTTCTCGAGTTATCGCTGTTTGTCTGTATGACAGTCTGTCAGTCAAATTGTAAGACAGACAGACAACCGACAGACACACTAGATTCCACCAAAAGTTAAACCTGACATCAGAAATGAAATCAGCGACCCCGAAAACCCCCATAATGAAAGTTTTAGCACGGTGATAACAAATGTTTAGATTATAACGACATACGTCTATACGTCTATCATAGATGGAGTGGGTGGACAGGGAGTGTCGGAGGTAGTTCAAGTGGATGGGCATGGGATGTTGGAGGTAGATGGAGTGCGTGGACAGGGGATGTTGGAGGTAGATGGAGTAGAAGAACAGGATATGTTCGGGGTAGATTGAGTGGGTGGACAGGGGATGTTGGAGGTAGATGGAGTGGGTGGACAGGGATGTTGGAGGTGGATGGAGTGGGTGGACAGGGGATGTTGGAGGTAGATGGAGTGGGTGGACAGGGGATGTCGAGATTGATGGAGTGGGTGGACAGGGGATGTTGGAGGTAGATGGAGTGGGTGGACAGGGGATGTCGAGATTGATGGAGTGGGTGGACATGGGATGTTGGAGGTAGATGGAGTAGATGAACAGGATATGTCGGGGGTAGATGGAGTGGGAGGACAGGTGAGGTCGGCCGAGATAGAAGGAGTGAGTGGGACTGGGGATCTTGGAGGTAGATGGAGTGAGTGGGCAGGTGATGTTGGAGGTAGATGGAGTGGGTGGACAGGGGAAGTTGAAGGTAGATAGATGGAGTGGGTGGACAGGTGATGTCGGCGGAGATAGAAGGAGTGGGTGGACATGGGATGTTGGGGGTAGATGGAGTGGGTGGACATGGGATGTTGGAGGTAGATGGAGTGGGTGGACAGGGGATGTCGAGATTGATGGAGTGGGTGGACATGGGATGTTGGAGGTAGATGGAGTGCGTGGACAGGGGATGTTGGAGGTAGATGGAGTAGATGAACAGGATATGTCGGGGGTAGATGGAGTGGGTGGACATGGGATGTTGGAGGTAGATGGAGTAGATGAACAGGATATGTCGGGGGTAGATGGAGTGGGTGGACATGGGATGTTGGAGGTAGATGGAGTGGGTGGACAGGGGGTGTCGAGATTGATGGAGTGGGTGGACATGGGATGTTGGAGGTAGATGGAGTAGATGAACAAGATATGACGGGGGTAGATGGAGTGGGTGGACATGGGATGTTGGAGGTAGATGGAGTGGGTGGACAGGGAATGTCGAGATTGATGGAGTGGGTGGACATGGGATGTTGGAGGTAGATGGAGTGCGTGGACAGGGGATGTTGGAGGTAGATGGAGTAGATGAACAGGATATGTCGGGGGTAGATGGAGTGGGTGGACATGGGATGTTGGAGGTAGATGGAGTGGGTGGACAGGGGATGTCGAGATTGATGGAGTGGGTGGACATGGGATGTTGGTGGTAGATGGAGTAGATGAACAGGATATGTCGGGGGTAGATGGAGTGGGTGGACATGGGATGTTGGAGGTAGATGGAGTGGGTGGACAGGGGATGTCGAGATTGATGGAGTGGGTGGACATGGGATGTTGGAGGTAGATGGAGTGCGTGGACAGGGGATGTTGGAGGTAGATGGAGTAGATGAACAGGATATGTCGGGGGTAGATGGAGTGGGTGGACATGGGATGTTGGAGGTAGATGGAGTGGGTGGACAGGGGATGTCGAGATTGATGGAGTGGGTGGACATGGGATGTTGGAGGTAGATGGAGTAGATGAACAGGGGATTATCCTTTTATATATATATTATCTATAAATATGAGAAATATTTCCAGATAGACGTAATGATTTAAAATTACTAAAAATTACTTATTTAAAATTTCTTTGATGAATTAAAATTCATCAAACTCTTCAGGGAAATTCAATGCAAAAAACAGTTGATTACCCCAAAAAAATAACACTGTAATCTGTTATATTGTGTTTAGTTTATGGTTTTGGTTAGAATGACGTGACACTCTAACCTGCTCCTTTCCTTTAGTTCATGATTTAACAGTGTGACGAAATATTAATTCGCCGAGTTAGGATTTGGGCGTCAAGTCCTCCACCCACCCCCCCCCCCCCCCCCCCCCTCCCCCGTCCCCCGTCCCAATAATTCAATTTCACCGATGGAATAATAATTTTCTGGAAGTCCATGGAGATAGAACCCCACCTCTTCCACGTACACTCCGTGCCCCTA
>JAUCBJ010005220.1:0-19354 GCA_032718475.1 Nemertoderma westbladi
TAGGTGGTGTATGTGTATGTAAAGGGTAGAAGCGATGCAAATTTCAATTAGACGTTAGCCACATTATATCCAGACATACAACATACATTATGTGAACGCAACTTTAACTAAACTAACCCTGAATAATAATTTATATTGATGCCTGCTTGATATTATGTAAATCAAATTGTATTAACTCTTTTTAAATTATGCTGTACGTTTTAATGTTTTAATTCATTAAACCGCTGAGGACGCCCGGGAGGGTGAAATCCGCATACGGTGAACCTAAACGTTTTATATGTCCACGTTGTGAAAGACCCTTACTTACATCATCTATCTGTTATTATAATTATGAATAGGCCACGAACGACGTCGTTCAAATTAATTCAATCCCTGCAATCAATGACACTGATACTCTAAGTAAATCACATAAAATTGCGGACATTTAACTATAGATGGTAAATATTATATTTTATAAAGAACCAGTGGATAACGTAGTATAGTTGAACTAATAATAATAATAAATAAATATAAATAATTGTAAATTATTATATAAATATTATTAGGGCCGGTTAAACGACTCTGTACTTATAGAACCCCATTAACCAACGACACCAGTTGACATTGAGCATTAAAGAGATACAGTATAGGAATAGCAACGGGACAACGGGGTATACGATATAGATGGTGTCCTTAAGGAAAGGGATTGCTGAGTATCCGAGGAACGTTATATAAGCGTAATAGCCGACCGCCACGCAGAACAGGGAGTTACCGAACATTGTACTGAGAACGGATTCGGTATCGATGAACAAGTTATAGAAGATCAGCTGGATAACGTGGAGGATTACGAAAAGCGGGATGAAAGCGTTCAGATGTACGTCAAATGCGTAGCCCCACTCAACGTCGGTATCGTTCGCGTGTCTGTTGGTCCGTAGCAACCAGTTTGTCGTTGTCCATAGCAACGTGGCCATGGCGACGCCCACGCCAATACAATCGATAAAGACGATCCAGACGAGAAACTTAAGGAATCCGATGAACCCTAAACCGAGAACGACCGCGAACCCAATACTAGCGCTGGCGAGGCACAGACTAACGAGCACAAGGAAGGCTGGGTCGTCCCGAGCCCATTGGTCCTTGGTTTGTTTGCGATACTTAAAGTTACGATAAACTTTCTGTGGAGAGACGAATAAGTTGAACATTTGCCAGATTGCGAATTCGAAGTCCATTTGTTTGACGTGGAGGAGTCTGTTTAGGTATTTCTTGCGTTTACCCGCGGCTGTATGACGTTCTCGCTCGCGTTCCATTACCGGGCTTGGTAATGTTGTTCGGCTATACATCAATAATTACATTTAAAGCAGTAAAGCCAATTACCAATTCTGCAATTCAGTTTAACATAGGCCTAACAAACAATTACAATTTGAACAAAATCTGCAAGTAGGCGCACAGTTGCGGTACTGCAGTACTAGCTAAATTAGAACAGAAGAAGGAATATCTTTACTTAGAACCGGTAGGCCTATCGGTACCGGTACGCAGGCAAACTCCATTTGCATTTATGCAGTTATGTGCACTACAGCACTACAGTTCAGCAGTTCTGTTGTACCACCACCTTGGGGTCTCTATTATGGAATGCAGGTAATTCTGCCATTACACCATTATTCATTTTGTATGTAGCATTACATATTTTTAATTCAATGCTGTACTTTAAATTGCTAACTTCAGCCATAGCATAACTGCACAAGTCATTAAGGACTTTATTTGTAACTAATAATAATTGTTTAATATTTCTTATTTGTGTCTGTTGTTAATTCAAAAATCAGGTGGATGCCAACCATTAACAAAAAATGCCATCTAAACTTAATTTACGGGAGTTGGCAGGTAGACTATTGTTAACATTGTTCATGCATTATTTTTTTTACTAGCCATTGATATAATATACACCATAACCCTTAATACAACAACAATTTTTAGGGGGTCGGAGACCACCCCCACACCTAATTTTTTTCAAATTTAAATAAAATGCTACGAAATTTGGTATATAAATTCGACACCTTTTCTTACTGCTGGCCAGGCCGGATTTTTCAATTTCTCAGTTAATTCCATACAACAAGCCCTTAAAAAATGTCTATTTAGCAATGTTTAACCACCTCCGTAGACTTTATTTTACGTCTTTGAAATGTGATCTAGATATCATTAGAAGCGCCTTCGTCTGTAGATCCCGAATCTGAAAACCGTTTTAAATTTAATCAAAAATTGGTAAAGATATTATCAAAATACTAATGTGTAAATTTAGAGACGTAAATCGCTATAATTCTGATGTTTTGTTGTCTTTATTCTACAATATAATAATATAATCCAAACCAATGAAATTAAATCAATTAGCACAATAATTAATTAGTAACGACGCCAGACAATAACATTTCACCAAAGTTCCACTCAACAGTTTCTCCACCGCCGTTCCACGCCACGCCTCGTTGGCCCCGCCCCAATCACTGGCGCCTCCAGCCGAGGGTACAGTCTACCCTGTGGCGGGAGTGGCAGTGGACGCAACTGCGGCGGAAGGTGTCGTAGCCGCCCACTCGTCGCGGGCCCAGTCAGCCAGTCCTGACCGAATCCCGCAGTTGGTTGGGTCTTCATATCAGCGTGGTTCCCCTCAATCCGGAGCCGTCCCCGAATCCGAGTCCGTCGTTATTCTAGAATATTAATTATTATTTAGCTGAGCGTTTAAAACTCTACATATTGTTTTTTCATTACCCATAATTAATATTCTAGAATTGAGTAAAAAAACATTAGAATTATAGCGATTTACGTCACAAAATTTACTTACACCTTAGTATTTTGATAATATCTCCGGAAGTTCTTGGTGAAATTTACAACGAGTTTCAGATTCGGAATCTGTAGATGGAGGCGGATCTAATGATATCTAGATTTCATTCCAAAGACGAAAAATAAAGCCGACGGAGGTGGATAAATATTGCGAAATAGACGATTTTTAACGGCTTGTTGTATCGAAATAGCTCATAAATTAAAAAATCCGGCCAGGCCACCAGTAAGAAAAGGTGTCGATCTATCATCATACCAAATTAGCATATTAAGTAGCATATTATTGAAATTTGAAAAAAAATTTGAGGGGGGGGGGGGGGGGGGGGCTCCGATCCCCTAAAAATGTTGTATTAAGGGTTATGATGTATTTGAAATCTATATAATGTTATATAACTATTTATTTATGATCGGGTTGCAATTGTCCGGGTCGCAATTGTCCGGGTCGCAATTGTCCTAACTTCCCTTAGATCATCATAATGATTAAGGGGTGATAGTAACTCCACCTACTGGCTCCAGAAGTCGATGAAATACTGCCAAGTATCTAACTGATCTAGACTTTGCTGATGACTTAGGAGTACTCTCAGAATCACTAGAGGGAGCCCATCGGCAGGCACCTCAGCTCATTAGAACAGGCTGCTAAAGTCTGAAAGATAGGATGTCCAGTAATCCAACAGAATAGTATATTCTATAACAACAAAACTGCAGTACAGGTACATAACCTATATCTCTATATCCAAACCCACCACCAGTCTAAATAGATACAGTATAAATAAGTGTTTCTTTCACCTCCCTTTCTTTCTTTCTTTGAGTATGAGTTAATCAATATGGAGTCTATTAGGTGGTTTTCCTAAAGTAGAGCTGGAACTGCGTTGTGGGCTGGGAAAAAATTATTCTTCATCGGAAAATGTGACGTGTCATTCCTTTCCAACAGAATGAGGAAATTCAGCAGGACCATCGTTGTCAGAATGATCAGCGATAGTCTGTTGTGGTGATGGTGTGGAACGTAAATATTTTCGATTTCTCGTTAATTTACGACCACTCCCAAAACGAATGACGTAATGGCGATGACTGAGTTTCGATTCGACGATTCAATTCCTATGCGGTCTGGTACCATAGTCTATTTTTCTGGTTTTTGACTCGTACTTGTTTGCCAAATCATAATGGTGGTAAGTTGTATGCGCAATCATTATAGAATTCAATGGTGTCATCTTGTATGACCTTCTTCCATATGAGCATCATTTCAATAGGCTGAGCAAATTCTGGTTTGAAACAATTATAGCGCATTGGGACTCGTGAGCGCAATGGATGGCCATACAGAATTTGTGCTGGAGATGAGCCACTTGCTACTGGAGTGTTTCTTCATTCTAGAATAGCCCCGGAGAAGGCTCGATGATCAAGTTCGCCAGCAGCTGTTTGGGATTTTTTAATTAGTGCTTTCATTGAACGGACAGATGACTATGGTGTCTGTTTGACTGGGGATATGTGAGAGAAGATACCTGTTGATTGACACCCCATTCGATAAGAAAAGATTTCACTTCTTCAGAAACTACAGTCGGGGTCTCAAAGTGCATCTGTTCTTTGAGATTTTCTCAAAGAACTAAAAGTGTCTCAAATTTCTAAAAGTGGTCCAAGAAAATGACAAAGTGTCCTCAAAGATTTCAAAGTAGTACTGTCAGTCATTTCATACAGTCCTGCCTGAAGCTGGCTATGGTATGGGGTATATTGACTTTGACTATATGGTAAAATATAAGTAATAAAAACCTCTATGAAACAATAAAGATGCCTCCAAAAAATACTGCAGTAATAAATATTTGTTACTTAAAGTAAGAATTAAACTTACTGCAGTAATAAAAAATTGTCTTTTTCTGCAGTAACAAATAATTTGTTACTGCAGTTGAAATTTTTATTCAATTATTTATTAATATTGATTACTACAGTATAAATTTTTATTCAATTATTTATTAATTTATTAATATTGATTATTGCAGTAATAAATATTTATTACTGCAGTAATAAATATTTGTTACTGCAGTAATTGTTATATGTTACTGCAGTAACTAATATTTAATACAGCAGTATTTTTTGTAGGTATTTTTATTGTTTCATAGAGGATTTTATTAATTTATATTTGGACTCTTTAGAGACGCCATAATTGCGGGCTATCGGAATGTGTTGGTATTTGTGTCATAGACAGTTTGTCTGTTGCCCTATCTATATTAATGTATAGTGCTAAAACTGTACTGTTTAAATTTGTTTAGCCCACGTGAACGCCGAATACCTATACCTATGCATTTCAATGGTCAACCAGCCATACTTTGCCGCACTGTAAATTGTGTTATACAAAGTAAAGAATAACGGTAGAGGCAGGAATAAAGATAAATGATTCAAGCGCACTAATTGGCTGTTCCCATAGATGTTTTAGGCATTGTTGGTGCGCAATGCATGTGGTCAGAGCGACCGCCCAGTCTGCCAAAATCTATTATGTAATCAAATGGCACTACAAGCCAAGCAAAGCATGTGACAGTTCTTTCCGGCTCTGCACCTGTTTGTTTGAAGGTCGCCGACCGTGGGTCGCTACTCGCTAGCTGTGATTGATAGTTTAAACTGGGTGCCGCTTTGCCAGAAGGCGGTACACATCAATTGAATATGAGGCAAACATTTAAAATATGCTCAAATATAAACGCCAGCGGCAGGGGATATTTTAATATCTCTATTAAGCTAAAACAACACAATATTGTAGCCGTTCTATTGTACTTGAAAGTCGAAAGCCTTTCTTAGTTTTTAAGAAGGAATTCTCGCGCTCTCGTCAACATAGTTAGTTATCATATTAATTAAACAGTTAAGGTAGTACGGTTTGACCTGAGGTGACTAATGAAATGAATAACAAATGTTATTACAAGTTTTCTCCCAACAGGGCTTCTTTAGGTCATTATAATGAAACTACGTATACACAGAGATATACTACAGTGCAGTTTCTCTTATATTAATTGTTAATCTGATATTGTATTATGTTATTAAAATAATCAATCTTGTCAAGCATTAATCTTGTTTCCCTAATTATGTTTCATGTATTATTTGAATGAATGTTTTTTAGAAAGACTTTAGGGTGCCGTAAATTCAATTTGTACTTGCGACCGAAAACCCCGTAATGACCTCAGGAACCTCAATTTGATAAATTAATGGGAATATAGCTTCTAAGCAACAACTGGCCAGCACACAAGTATCACTTTGTTGCCCGCATAATATTGTTCCCCGAGAATGCCTCTGCCTCTCAGTTAACTTACCACGAGCTGTCAATCAGGAATACCTCGGAGTTTATTTTCTCAAAGAATTAAAAGTGCCGCAAACTACCTCAAAGTGACATTTCTCAAAGAATTCAAAGTGCCTAAAAGCAGGAAATCACTTTGAGATTCCCAACTAAAAGTGTCTACAAGAAATCAAAGCGGCCGTTGGGAGTAATGTAATGACTTTTAGACACTTTTAGAAAAACTTTGAGAAAATCTCAAAGAACAGATGCACTTTGAGACCCCGACTGTAATTGCGGACTACCATCTGTTGAAATTTCAACAGGTATGCCAGTGTCTCTAAATAATTTTGTGTATGATTCAATGATATGCCTGGATGATGGACATGAGTTGTATGCTTCAACAATGGGCCATCCAGAGAATCTGACAGTGTACACCAGATATGACGGGCTGGCATGAAAAAATATATCTGCTGAACATCGTTTGAAAGGACAACTAGACAAAGATGGATCATAGATTCCTGTGGTTGGCTGTACTGATAAAGTTGACATTTTTCACATGCAGCACATGTGTTTGAAATATCTGAAGACATACCTGGCCAATAAAATAGTTGGCAGGCACATCGTTGACTTCTCTCAATTCCTTGGGAGACATGTAAACGTTTTAGAACATCACGGCGAATTGAGCCGAGGATAATGAGGCAGCACCATATAAGATGAAATCTCCATCTACAGACACCTCATTCATAATATTGCTGTAAGGACGAGCAGATGGACTGAGTTGACTTGAGGGCACATTATTTAGAATGGCGTGCGCAGGTCTTTATACGCAGCATCTTGTCTACAAGCTAACTGTACAATCTCCAAGGTAGGGTCTTGGTTTGGGCTCTCAACATCAATATCAAATGACGAAATTAAATTAATCGCAATTGGTGAAGGATTATCTTCAAGCAAAATCAAATCAGTGGGTTCTGGATCTGCATATGGAGCACAGGATAAGGCTTCTGCAATCTGGATGTTTTTTCCAGGAACCCAACTAGCAGTGAAAACATGCTGGGAGAGTTTTTCTCACAAACGCTGAAGATCTATGGTCTCAATACAGTCTAAGCTGTGGTAGTTCAAGATTTGGATTAGAGGTTTGTGGTCCACTTCAATGGAGAAGTTAGGATCCCTGAAAGATTCAGTTTGCATTTTGAGACAGCCCAAACAATGGCCAAACAATTCTAATTCAATCATCGCTTATCGCGATTCGGTATCAGACTCGAATCGTGACCCACACTGAACAAGGTACCAACTTGGAGGGTGGTTTGAATTAGTATTATGATCCTGAAGCAAGATATAGCCTAAGCCCTTCAGATGAGATGTATTGGTGCGAAGGACAGTTGGTAAAGAGGGGTCTCAAATGGCTGGAGTACTGGTGGAGATGATAATATTTGTTAGATACTCTCAAAAGCAGCTGACTGCACATCATACCAAATTAATTCATTGGGCTGTTTTAACAAAGGACGGAGAGAAATGGCTGTGGCTGAAAGTTCAGAAGATAAATCACACAGTTGGTTCATTAACCCAAAAAATGAGTGAAGTTCCATTATGTTGGTAGGGGCTGGGAAATTAGAGATAGCAGGAATCCGTTTCAGTGCTGGTTGAATACCATCAGAACCAATCCGATATCCAGCGAATTCAACTTGCTTCTGAGTAAATTGAATTTTGTCTGGATTACAGGTAATGTCTATGGAACAACAACGTTTTAAGAATTCTCTTATATGAAGAATGTGTTCTTCCTGTGTTCTATAATATAAAAGAACGTCATCAATGATTTTCTTTAAATTTGGTAATCCCTCAACAGCAAGATCACCTCGGCGGCAATACTCATCATGCTATAACTCATCGAAATGCTGCACAAAAAATATACATACAACCAACTAGATGCGCGCGCACTAAACATTTTTAACCCATTATACACTAATTACGACGCGCGCGCACTAATCATTTAACCCATTATACACTAATTAATTATTAACTAAATATTCGAAACGTTAAAGAGAAATATCGCCTTAAATATGTAGATAATAATTGATTAGAGTTTAATTAAGGTATGGCTATACAGTATAATATTTTGTAAATTCCTCTATATCGTTTCGAATATTTAGTTAATAATTAATTAGTGTATAATGGGTTAAATGTTTAGTGCGCGCGCGCGCGTCCGGTTGGTTGTATGCATATTTTTTGTGCAGCATTTCGATGAGTTATAGCATATACTTTAAATGGGGATTGGCTATACAGTAATAATAAGTTTGATGAAATGGATACACGTAGGTGTGAACTTGCTAGTATTAGAATCAAAATGTCTGATGCCGTCAAGTGGTGGTTTTTTGGGATACTTATAACATTGGGTGGATAGGGTGCATTATATCAATTTTGGTTTTTCCTTTGGTGTTAAGTGTAAGGTTGTTGAAATTGGATACGCGTAGGTGTAACTCGCATAGTATTGAAATCCAAACGTCTGCACCTCGTTCCGGCAGTATGCTGTAGCCAGTATGGCCTGGGACATGTAACCTACCAAAATGCTGAAATACGGTACAGCAGTATCGCTTGAACATATACCGATAGGTTATAGGCTGGGCACTACTGGCAGACTGGGAGCATACATTCGCGGCTTTTAAGCTGATGCACAATAGGATTCTGATATTTAATAGGCTTTTATTGTACAGTCAGACAATGTTAGGTGGCACGATTTGCTACTTATATAGTTATCAGTCTGTATGTAGCCTCGAACTGCATGTGTCTCATAATATAATATAATATAATAATATTGGTTATTTATATAGCGCTTTTCTACGCTCAGCATACTCAAAGCGCTTTTATTATCATTACCCCAGCAAAGCCAGGTTCCCATTATACCGCTGTGTTGGCGTAGGCACTAATGTCTAAAGTGTCTTGCCCAGGGACACAACAGTGCGAAATTTCTACAGCCTTTAGTCGGATTCGAACCTGTACCACCATACTCTATTGTGTAAGCAGTTCAGGCGCCGTATCCACTCGGACACTGCGACATCTGTATGTCTGCATGTCTATATGTTATGTAGTAGGCTTATACGGGTTTGTAGGTTTTTAGCGTTAGTTCAGTAGGTTAGTTGGTTTTATATTTTTATATTTTGGAGATTGTTGTGGCGGGTACCTATGACCCTGAAGATGCCCCGAGGGGTGAAATTGATTGGTCGGTAGCGGTGCGGTGATGGTATGTAAGTAACTACAGAACTAGTAACATTTAAGTATAATAATATATGAATGGGAGTTAAAAGAGCTCCAATTGTTTTCTAACTCATATCCTGTTTTTATACTAGGGTATTTTGACTGTCAAAGTGAGTTAACGGTACATAATGGTCCTTTATTCAAAGGGGAACGGATAATTATTCCCAAGAGTCTGAGAAAGAAGATGATGAAAAAATCCATTCTTCACATATTGGAATTGAAGGCTGCCTTAGGAGAGCTCGAGAGATATTTTACTGGCCACTAAGGAATGCAGAAATCAAAGACTATATATTACATTGTAGTGTTTGCAACATATACAGGAGTGAACAACAACGAGAGCCACTGAAGTCTCATGGAATTCCTCAACTACCTTGGCAGAAAGTTGGAATTGATCTAATGTAATGAGAAGGTAGAAACTATCTAGTCACTACAGACTACTATTCATCATTTTTCGAAGTAGACATGATGTATAACGTATGAGTATAACGTCATGTGCGGTTATTCATAAGACAAAAATGCATTTTTCACGCCATGTTATACCAGAAGTAGTAGTAAGCGATAATGGAGGACAGTTCTCATCAGAAGAATTTCACGAATTCTCGAAAAAATGGGAATTCCAACATCGAACATCATCTCCACATTATCCCAGAAGTAACGGAAAAGCAGAAAACGCAGTAAAAATAGTAAAATCGTTGATGAAGAAAGCAAAAGCTTCAAAATCGGATCCATATCTTGTGTTATTGGAGTATCGCAATACTCCCAACGAAGCTACTGGTCTGTCACCGTCACAAATGTTATTCAACCGTCGATCAAAAACAATGCTACCGAACTATCTGGGAGCACCAAATCCACAACAATTATATCAAGAGAACGTATACAAAAATCACCAAGCCAAATACTATAATGAACACACCAAAGATTTGTCAACTCCCAGTGATACATCTCAATGAAACTGCCCAATAACAACTCATGGACACCTGGGACTTATAAAGAACAAGTGGGTCCTCGATCTTACAATGTTGAATCGAAAGGCCGGATATTTAGAAGGAATCGCAGTTATTTGAGGATGATATCTGGTGATACCAATACGATTTTGGAACAATCAAACGAAATCAAAGACTCACCAACAACCCAAGAAAAACAAATGGAGATGAACCCAACGACAATAGACGAAGAACAAAATGCAATACAACCCAATCCAATCTCTACCCGTACCCAATATTCAGTAACACCACCAATCCGATTCAAGGACTTTGTCATGATGTCTTAGTTTCCATCAATGCTTACCCTGAAAAACTCAAAAAAAAGGGAAGATGTTACAATAATACTTTATTGTGGATCAATATTAATTATACCAATTAATTAGTATACCATTAACTCAACCTGTAAACATTGTACACTATTTAATATTATTACAGCTGATTGTACTGGTGATGTTTAATGAACTCACTAGTATAATAATTACTGAATGGGTTACAATGAATATTGTGTGTAATAGTAAGATTAAGAGTAACTTTGGTAATGGTGATTTAAAGTTATTTTAGTTATTTATTAAATTTATAATATTGTTAAAAATGAGTTTTGTTACAATGGCCAGTACCAGTAAATATCCCAGGCGCGATAGAAGTGCTGTCAAACATCTTGGCTTTGACTCGTGTGGGAGTTCAGATAGTTCCAATGTCGATGGAGAGAATGTCTGTGACTCGAGTTCGAGTGGTGATGAAAGTGGTAATGATTCAGGTAGTAGTGATGATTCGGATGATGGAAGCAGTACTGGTAGTACATATCAGCTAGCTATAGACTGCAGATTTTATCTGATACCACTAGAGATACACTGTCTGTCAGGACTTTCACTGGTATCCCAAGATATAAGTGGAATTTCTACTAATAACTATGGTTTAGTAGATTACCTGAACTTGTTTCTACCACCAAAACTCTTCGAGCTATTAGTAAGCAGCTCCAATAAGAGAATGGCTATCGAGTGAGATATGCGAATTGCCTCAAACAAGAAAGAACTGAAGACCAAAGACATAACAATTCCTGAAATGAAGACATTTGTTGCACTGACATTTCTAATGGCTATCGTGATAAATGGAACCATTTACTCATATTGGACCTGTGACTCGATGTTAGCTACTTGGTATTTTGGTGAGTGTATGGGTCACAATAGATATACCCTGATCCTAAGGTTTTTGAGATTTTCTGATCCTGCTAAGGTTGTCAAATTGGAAAAATCCTCAAGACTTACCGATTTTATGACTATGTTTCATAGTATTGTATCTGTATATATAACATCGCAAGAATTATCACTGGATGAGTCTCTAATGTTGTATAAAGGTAGACTTTGTTTTATGTCAAGCAAATTATAAAGAGCAAAAGGGCCAGATTCGGAATCAAAACATACAAACTATGCAATGCCAGTGGTTACTCCGCTCGATTCAGATTTTTTATGGCTCTAAGACGGACATGGTGCACCAGGTTGAGGTGAGCTGAGTAAGACTGGGAACTTAGTTGTTTGCATGATGAGTCTCACTGCTCTTCTAGACCTTGCCTATAACTTGAACATGGACAATTGGTATTGTAGCTTATGTCATGCGGCTTATCTGGACTCCAGGAATACCAGCATAGCATGCGTGGAAATATGCGGCAGGATAGGGGCGTTACCAATGGTATTGCAAATTACTATAATCCAGCCCATTGCTTCAGCTAATGCCAGGTGTGATAACGTGCTTGTCATCAAGTTTCATGACAAGAAAATTATACACTTTATAGCAATGATTGACAAAGCTGGGGATGTAGATAAGAAGATGTATCTATACCCGGTGGAGGAGGGACTCCACTGGAGTATCAGAAACCAGAAGCAATCGAAACGTATAATATGTGGATGGGCAGAGTAGACAATACTGATCAGTATATCGATTCTTGTAATGTGGCCCGCAAGACCCATGCTTGGTTTAAAAATTAGGGATTCATCTATTATAATATTTAACTCTGAATGCTTATATCTGCTACAAGGAGGATGAGAAATTGAAGATTCCATTCTCAAAATTACAATGAGACATAATATTGCTCACAGCGCTCGGAATAGAGGAGCACGGAAGCGCTCCTCTATTGCACCCATTCCCACTAACCCGGAAACAATACAGAGTCAGTAGTGCGCAGGAAGTCCAGAAAAAAGTGAGGTTCGAATGCACTACTTGCGCTGGGAAACCAGGCATGTGGATAGGGGAATGTTTCCACAAATATCACTCTCATAACAACAACTGAAGGAAACATTGTATTCATTTATGGTATGTACTGCATCTTGCGTGTTAAATTTGTATAGTATTTAAATTTATAGTATGTAATCAGTTTGCAAAAATGTCTTTTTGTCTGTCGGTTTGTCGTTTGTCTGTCAGTTTGTCTGTTCAAGATAGGAATAAAGCATCTGATATATAAAGCACTTTAACAAGAGGTTATCCTGTTCACTGATTTCATTTCTGATTGCAGTTTTCATGCCTGATCGTCTCACGTATGTATGTCTGTCGTTTTGGCTGTTCAAAATAACAATAATGCCAGTCCTATGCCTTGACAGACATATCAGTCAGTCGTAAAAACTGACATCAGAAATGTAATCAGAAACCTGGAAAAGCCCCACAGAGCAAATGTTTTCATTACATAATAGGCTTCCTTATTTTTTGACAGACAGACTGACAGACATACATACAGATACAGAGAGCCTAGAGTTGGTCAGTCGTATGTTTTTATTACATAATATGCCTCCTTATTTATTGACAGACAGACATACAGACACAGGCAGCCTAGAGTTGGTCCGTCATAAAAATGACATCTGAAATGAAATCAGAGACCTGGAAAACCCCCATGTAGTCTACCTGCCAACTCCCGAAAATTAAGTTTAGATGCCATTTTTTGTTAATGGTTGGAATCCACCTGATTTTTGTATTTCAAGAAATGGCGAATCCAGCTAGGCTGGATGCCACCTCTGCATTTTTTCGATTTTAGGATACTAGTTCAAGGTGAATGTTAGTGAATCTCGTCTCTTAACCAGTGTATATATTGAAAGTTTTTTTAATCAAAATGCATCATTGTTGTCCTGAAACTGTTATAAACACTTTGGTAAAGAGAACATTACCGAAATTCCCTTGCAGTCTGACAACCCGGCCCTAGTAACCGCCTTAGCAACAAACAGATTTATGAAATTAAAATATTAATTGTTTGTCTCACATTTACTTTTCCTGAGAAACTCAACAAACAGTTTTAAAAATTAAAAACCTCATCACACAACTTAAATAACATATTGGGAACACATCAAGGGCAATATAAAACCAAATAGCGTCTAATGTCGCAGACACATTACCATTATTTGGACCAGAAGTAATTTACACAAGTATCAAAATATTAAGTTTAAGTGGAGAATTCGTGTACCTTTACTCAACTATTTGCTCCTATATTTGTAATTATTTTAGAATATTCACTACAGCTCAGTAGCATGGTGATACTTCCCATCATATTGTATCCATTCAGGTTACATTTACAGTCCACGTTACCATAGCAACAGACCAAATAAGACAATTTAATAAGAATTTAATTTACAGTATAACTATAATGCAGTTTTCCTTAGTTTATACCTTACCAGAGTTTTGAGAGATTAAATGTGACACACATCGCATAGCTATAACCTTCGACTGTTAGTCAACATCCTATCGTGACTTGGGGATTATTGTTTAATACAAATATGAATTTTAAAGTATCTCGGGCGTTTATCGAGACCTACAGTTAATAGTTAACTCACTCTAAATTCGTTATTAGTATATTAGTTTTGCAACAGGCAGGTAACACTATGCACCATCGAGACAGGGCAGGGGGGGGGGGGGGGGGGGGGGGGAACAAATCCCATTTCCGCGAATTAATATTTTGTCTCAATGTTAAATTATTAACTTAGGGAAAGGAACAGTTTACAGTGGCACACGTTATTCGAACCAAAACAATAAACGAATCTCAATAGAACAGATTGGAAGTTTAATTTTGAGAGTAATCAGGTGTTATTTGTGCCGATTTTCCCAAGGAGAGGGATTAATTTTGATTGCCTCGAAGTCCCAGCTATCTGGCACCATAAATATCGACCTACCTAACGTTCCTAATGTTTCTTTCACATTCAGAATGATTATCACTATCACTTGCTTCTGCCTATTATTATTATTATTATTATGACTTGATGGAAATGGATGGTGACGAACATATTTCTACTTTTAAAAGGTAATTACGAAATCGACCTTGCCACGGCATGACTGATCATCTTTGTTGCAACAGCCTAGTTGTGAGATCCAGCTTCACACCCCAGCTGAGCAACAGGTATGAGGTTCTCGCCTCTGAGGCGGTAGATCACTGTGAATGGCTATACTGCCTTCACAGAAGCAGTTAAGTTAGCAGCTGCAAAAACAGTTCCTGTATACCTTCGAATAAGGAAAAAGGCACCCCAGAAAAAAGGATGGATTACAGAAAAAGTGCCCAGAGGATCTCACTAAGGCACAGAACTAGTCCCAACTCAAACAGACTACAGCGGCCATGAAGGCAGTTAAGGTTGCATCTAGGTCCCTGAACAGGCAGTACTCTGATAATCTACATGATCTTATCAACCAGCAGGTTGATGCCATTAATGATGCCGACGACAGCAGGCAATCAACCCAGGCATGGAAATAGATCAACTTGCTGACTAGGCGGAATAGACAACCAAGTAAACATAGTGTAAAACAACAATTTATTTCTAACATGCAAGGCAAGGAAATGAGTGACGAGTTAGATGATATAGGTGCTTTCATCGTTTCGGATGACAATTTCCCATGTGAAAATATAGATTTTGCTGCTTAGAAATTGTCAAGTATTTTCGACTAACATGCACATATTTTGCATCTGCCACGCAGTAGTAGTGGCAGTGACAATAATAATTTAAACAAATTTAATCATGGTGCAGTTTGGTTGAATTCTGATTGTGAGTCTCTAAACTTGCTTTTAAAAAGAAACCTTTTTTTTTACCTTAGAAACTGATGCCAGTGGATCTGGTGTTGGCGCGATACTTTGCCAAGACGATAGGGTTACAACTTCAAATCCTGAAGAATTTGACAGAGATGAGAGAATATTTTATAATGACCAGCTTTGTGAAAGGCGAATGAAGTTGAGTGACGAAGTAGATGAGGAGTTTGAAGAAGATAGAGCAACAAGATTTGCTCTAACTCGAGCACACAGCCAGCTAAATGAATTACAGGAGCAAGAAGAATTAGAAGAAGAAGTTCAAACACCCTTATTAGTTTCCCCATCCAGTAGTTTGTGCTAGTCCTTATCCAGATCAGGGTTTGTAAGATTAACAAATGTTGTGGAAAATATAGGGATACAAACTGAGTTAGGGTTTGACAGACCACCACTAAGAAAAATTAGAAACTTTCTTCCACAAGTCAAAGATGCAATTTTAGCAGCAAGTGTATCAGCTGGTATTACCTGTGAAAAATCACGTCAAGCATTTGTTGCAATAACTAAAGAATTTTATGGCCATGAATATTATTTGAAACCTGCGATATAAGTGGAATTGAAAAAGGACAAGACATGAATCCACCAGCTAGTAAGAAGCCTAGATCGTCACTTAATTATGAAGCATATTCATATGTTGTTCCGAGTTATAAAGTGATAGCGTAGCACAAACGTATCAAAGCATTAGAGCAGGAAAGAAATACAGCCTTTGCTCTACAACAATTAGACCCATGTGTGAAAGCATCTTTCCATTATGACACAACTACGAGTCAGTGGATTAATGGTGACTGGCCTTCCCTGGTTATCAGTCTATCAGATGGTCGAGAATTTAGTCCAGATAGACCATATTCTGTTTTGTAGGAAGTACAGGAGCTCTATACAAGACTGTAATGCATTTACACTTCTACCCTTCTCCAGTGATCACCGCCTTATTGTGGCCAAGGTAAGACTTAGTCTGCGTGCTAGCAGAACAACAAAATCTGCCTTGCCGCGGCATGACTGGTCCTCTCTGTTGCAACAGCCAAGTGTGAGATCCACCTTCACACTACAGCTGAGCAACAGGTATGAGGTTCTTGCCTCTGAGGCGGCAGATCACTGTGAGGGCTATACTGCCTTCACAGAAGCAGTTAAGTTAGCAGCTGCAGAAACAGTTCCTGTATACCCTCGAAACAGGAAAAGGGCCCCCTGGACTGACAACAAAATCCAGAAGTGCCGAAATGACCTATATAAGGCGCAGAAAGAGTCCCGACTCTAACAGACTACAGCGGCCAAGAATGCAGTTAAGGCTGCATCTACAGTAGGTCCCTGAACAGGCAGTACTCTGTTAATCTCCAGGAGCTAATAAACCAACAGGTTGATGCCATCAATGATGCTGACGACAGCAGGCCATCATCCCAGGCATGGAAATCGATCAACTTGCTTACTGGGCGGAAAAGCCAACCAACCACCAAGGTTAAGGCTGAATCACCAGCCAATCGCCTCAATGGTTGGAAGGCCCATTTTGAAAAGCTCCTCAATAATGACAGGGTATTGCTTGATAACTTTATAGAAGTAAAAGTGTCTGAGTCTGTACTCCCAGATATTTCCATTGGCGATATCTCCTTTGTAGAAGTGAAGGCTGCTGCAAAGAGCATTAAGACCAATCGTGCCAGTAGAGTAGATGGTGTTCCCCCTGAGGTCTTTAAAATACCTGAGTGTTTAAAGCTCATCTATCCCATCATAGTAGACATGTACCGAACAACAAGGGTCCCACAAGAAATGAAAACAAATAAGTTGGTGCCAGTTCCCAAGAAGGGCAACCTAACACTCTATGGTTCTTTTCGGGGAATCTCATTGATCTCGATTGCTGCAAAGCTATACAATAGAATTCTATTAAATCGCATCAGGGATCCCATTGAGAGACTGCTCCGTAGAAATAGAAAGGGTTCCGTAAAGGTCGTGGGACCATGGAGCCCATTTTGGCACTTAGAAGGATAATTGAAGAGTTATCAAAAAAGACAGACAGGCATCTGGCTGTTATCTTTGTTGACTTCTTCAAGGCCTTTGATTCAGTCTCCCGCTTACGTATGTTCAGCATACTTTCATTATATGGGATTCCTGATGAAATTATTGCAGCAATCAGATCAGTATACGATGGTTCGACAACATTTGTGTCTACTGTTGATGGTGACACAGAACCATTTGAAGTGTTATGGGGCGTCCTCCAGGGAGACACACTTGCACCATTCTTATTCATAATTGTGGTTGACTATGTTCTACGCATATCCTTAGATCATCATTGATGATAACTCCACCTACTGGCTCCAGAAGTCGAGGAAATCCTGCCAAGTACCTAACTGATCTAGACTTTGCTGATGACTTAGGAGTACTCTCAGAATCACTAGAGGGAGCCCAACGGCTCCTCAGCTCATTAGAACATGCTGCTTCTAGTGTTGGTCTTTTTATTAACTCCAGAAAGACCAAAATTTTGACAGTTAACTTTGAAAGTCCTCAGCAAGTCTCTGATCGGATGAGCATAAGCTCAAAAGATGGTATGCTTGAGCATGTGGATGACTTCTGTTACCTGGGATCATGGATCCGGAAGTCAGGTGAGGACCTTCGAATACGTAAGTTCACGCACATTCACAAGAATGCTACGCCGGGTTCATTGTGTCAAGTACAATGCACACATATCCAACCAGACACTATATAACATTGGAGGTGTCTCATTGGTTCCCCCAAGCTTGACACTAGAACAAAATCGCCTCCGCTTTGCAGGACATTGCTTTCGCCGTGAGGACCAGCCAGTGCATATTCTTGTACTTTGGCAGCCTCATGGAGTGAATAAGCATGGTGGACAGCCCATGATTTTCTTGAGACGCATCTTAAAGGACACTGGCCTTGAAGATGCGGATGATCTAGCAAATGTCATGGGTGATAGGGTGTTGTGGCGGTGCAATTTTGTCGATAAGCTGGCACAGCATTCTTAAAAATGCAGCTGCAATGCAGCATGACGATCCTAGTAGTAGTAGACTTTGCCCAATATATATTGCTTGTGAGAATAGAAATAATATTTGTAATTTGATTATTGAATCTCTGAAACGTTTAAGTACCACTACTGGTGGTAGTGTTGACATTTTTCTGGAATCTCATTACTGCACTCATGACTGATTCGGTTAGCAAGAACATTGCTATTGAAGATGGTATTGCAGTAACACTTGGCTCTGCTCATTTACCATTTCATTTATTATGCAAGAGTCATGTTTGTGAGGCATTTGTTGCAAGTAATATAGCAGTGCTGAGTCGCCTTGAATCACAACTGTTACTCTGAGAAAAAATTGTAAGCATCAGTGGTGCATTAAAGTCATTCCTCCATGGAAAGAAATCAGTAGTTGTATGTGCTCTGATAGCTCTGCAGAAATTAACCATGAATGATGGTAGTAAATCATCTCTAAGTGACCAGTTTGATGTAGTTCTTAATAATACAGATAAAGTCAAAAGATACTGTGAATACAAAGAGTGGCGTTTCACAAAACTAGGTTATGCTGCAGCAACTATAGTAAATCATATTACTGATATTCAGAAGCTTCTTGATGAAACTCATACAAATAATCTTCTAGTACAGGCATGTCGCCTTTGTTTGCAGTGTGACTTTATCCTTTCTGGGCTAAGGATCCTCGCTTGGTTTACGTACAAACTACTACTAGGATCGGCATGCTGCATTGCAGCTGCATTTTTAAGAATGCTGTGCCGGCTTGTCAACAAAATTGCACCGCCACAACTCCCTATCACCCATGACATTTGCTAGATCATCCGCATCTTTAAGGCCAGTGTCCTTTAAGATTCGTCTCAAGAAAGTCATGGGCTGTCCACCATGCTTATTCACTCCATGAGGCTGCCAAAGTACAAGATTATGCACTGGCTGGTCCTCACGGCGAAAGCAATGTCCTGCAAAGCGGAGGCGATTTTGTTCTAGTGTCAAGCTTGGGGGAACCAATGAGACACCTCCAATGTTATATAGTGTCTGGTTGGAGATGTGTGCATTGTACTTGACACAAT